>CAUYUJ010014522.1:232595-396871 GCA_963575745.1 Prorocentrum cordatum
CGCGCGGGGGCGCTCAGGCGGCGCGGGGGAGGGGGCGGAGCGGGGCGGGGGGGTGCGGTGCCGAAATAAAGTGGTCGGGGCGGAGGAGGCACTGGGCGGGCGCTGGAGCCGCGGGGGGGCGCTGAGACGGCGCGGGGGCGGGGGCGGAGCGGGGGGGGGTGCGGTGCCGAAATAAAGTGGTCGAAGCGGAGGGGGCACTGGGCGGGCGCTGGAGCCGCGGGGGGGCGCTGAGACGGCGCGGGGGAGTGGGCGGAGCGGGGGGGGGGGGTGCGGTGCCGAAATAACGTGGTCGAAGCGGAGGGGGCACTGGGCGGTGCGCTGGCAGCCGCGGGGGCGCGCTGAGACGGCGCGGGGGAGGGCTTTGACTTCACTTGGCTCGTTGCAAGTAGCTTGAGCGCTGTGGCCAACAGGACTGGCGCAGGCTGCGCACGAGAAGCCCGGGAGCATGGACGCTGAGCTGCTTCCGCTCTCGTCCCGAAAACTGTCGGGAGAGAGGTATGGGCGCTGCTGGGGGGGAAGAGAGGAATCATAAAAGAGAGAGGAGGAGTTAGCAGCTCCGTGCGAAGAGAGACATCAGCGAGGCCCTGCTTCGTTGCCCATAGCAGGGCAGCCCTCGAGGCAAAGAGCAGTACAAAGCTGGCCTTAGTAGCGCCCACCTGGGGGCATGGCTTAGCCATGGATGTGAGGCGGGATGAGTGGGAAGAGGGCCAAAATGGCATTGCCGCGCTGCATGGCGGCCGCTGCTGCTGAAAGGCCTGGCTGGGCCGTCCGCGACAGGGAGGTGGGTGTGTCTGGGCGCTAGCCGAGACCAGACAACAGAGACCCACCTCCGCGTGGCCCCTCACAGGCACACAGGGACCAAGGGGACCCTGCTACACCTGGACGAGGGCCAAAGAAACAAGCCGAGGCACAGTGCCGCGGTCCTCCCACGAGGCACATATGCTTGCCGCAGCCTTGACTCAGCCGGGAAGAGGGCCAAAATGGCATTGCCGAGCTGCAGGGCGGACGGTGCAGCTGAGAGGCCTGGACGGGCCGTCCGCGACAGGGAGGTGGGTGCGCCTGGGCGCTAGCCGAGACCAGACAACAGAGACCCACCTCCGTGTGGCCCCTCACAGGCACACAGGGACCAAGGGGACCCTGCTACACCTGGACGAGGGCCAAAGAAACAAGCCAAGGCACAGTGCCGCGGTCCTCCCACTAGGCACATATGCTTGCCGCAGCCTTGACTCAGCCGGCCGCTCTTCTAGGGGCGAGGCTGTTAAAAGTATCGCGCAAGCCGCAATGTTACGGCAGAAGGTGAGAAGCAATATAATGTGGCTGGCTGCAGCTTTTGCAGTAGGCCTTTGGGATGGGGCTGCTAGATAAGAACTGAGTGGCCCGCAACGGGGCTGTAGGACGGCTCGGCCGACCTTGAATTGGAGCGGCACGGCTCCTCAGCTGGAGGCAGCACTCTCTGGCACTTGCGCACAACTGCTCTGTACAGCACCAGGCCCCTCCTGAAAGACGGGGTCGAGCTTACTTGTAGGGCCGTCCGCGCCGGGGAGGTGGGTGTGCCTGGGCGCTAGCCGAGACCAGACATCAGAGACCCACCTCCGCGTGGCCCCTCACAGGCACACAGGGACCAAGGGGACCCTGCTACTCCTGGACGGGGGCCAGAGAGGCAATCCAGGGCACAGTGCCGCGGTCTTTTCGCGAGGCGCGTGTGCTTGCAGCAGCCTTGTCACGGCCGTGGCGAGTCTGCGAATTGCGCTGCGGAGGTTGAGCCGACCGCACTTCTAGGGGCGTGGCTGCTTAAAAGTGTCGCGTGAGCCGCAATGTTGCGGCAAAAAGGTGTGAAGCACGATGCAGTAGCTGGCTGCAGGTTTTGCAGCTGGCCCTTGGATTGGGGCTGGGAGAAAGAGCAGTATGGCTGGCCTCGACGAGAGCAGGACTGCTCGGCCGGCCTTTAGTTGGAGCGGCTGGCTAGGGCGATTTAGGTGGTGGGCTGCCGAGGTAGGCAAGGGCATGGGTATTAGGCTAGCCCACCACCTATGGGGACTCAGCCGTGGCGAGTCTGCGAATTGAACTGTGAGCGTTGGCCGACCGCTCTTCAAGTAGCGGGGCTGCTTAAAAGTATGGCATTAGCTGCAATGATGCGGCAGAGAGTGTGAAGCTAGATGCTGGCTGGCTACGACTCTTGCAGCGGGCCCTTGGTATGGGGCAAGAAGAAGAAGGAGATAAAGGGCCCGCTGCGACGAGATTGCAGGACGGTTCAGCCGCCCTTAAAATTGGAGCAGCAAGCTTCCCAAGCTGTAGATTTTCGGCTCGTGTGTCTGGCAGGGCTGTCTAGGTGGTGGGCTGCCGAGGTGAACAGAGATAAGCGAGATATATGAGCAGAGACAGGGGTATTAGGCTGGCCCACCACCTATGAAGACTCAGCCGTGGCGAGTCTGCGAATTGAGCTGTGATCATTAGCTGTCCGCTCTTCTGGTAGCGGGGCTAGTTAAAAGTGTCGCGTTGGCTGCACTAGTGCGGCAAAGGCGTGAAGCTGGAGACTGGTGCTGACTACGTGTTTGCAGCGGGCCTTTGGCATGGGGCTAAATGAAAGAACTGATGGGCCCGCTGCGACGGGATTGCAGGTCGGCTCAGCCGATCTTAAATTGGAGCAGCACGGCTCTCCAGCTGTAAACATTGGCTCGTGTGGCTGGCTAGGGCTGTCTAGCTGGTGGGCTGCCGTGGAGAACAGGTACTGCAGTATGGGGCTAGCCCACCACCTATTATTTGCGCCGAGGTCGCCTTTGTCGACCTGGGATGGCGCTGGCTGGGAGGTAGCACGCTCTGGGGCCCGCTCATGCACCGCGCTGCTGCCGCGCGGCTGCCGACGCCGCCGCTCGCGCCCGGGCCTCCTGCAGCATGGACTCGACCTCTGGGATGGTCGCCAGGCCTGGAGCCTCTATCCATTCCCAGTCCCAAGTTTCGACGACCTGACCGTTGATGACGTCGAGCGACTTGAGCTTCCACACGAACGGGTAGAGCATGCCATTTGGCATCTTCCATTCGCCAGGGTACGTAGCTGGCCACCATTTCTTGAACTCCCTGTTGGCGGCAATGTACTGGGAGCCCTGCCACGCCGAACCCGAGTACGTGTCGCCTGATAGGCCGAAGGGCTCGGCCGCGGCCTCCTGCGGGGGCGCAGTCCCCTCAGCCGCCGCCGATGCGCGCCCGACCGCAGGAACCATGGCTGCGCTGCGCGCTCTGAGAGGAGGGGGAGTGTGGAAGGAGCGAAAAGAAGTAGCCCATAAGCCAGCGGCCATATATGAGTGAAACCTAACTGGCTTGTGCGCGCGCCTGGGTGAGGAGGACCCTCCTGATGGGCCGACTGATGCACGCTTGGCCCGGTGCGGAGTCGATGGGGATGAGGATGGTTCCGCTGCGCATGTTGACCCGCAGGGAAAGGCCGGTGCGAAAAGGTATGCCCGTGCCAAATAAAATGGACCGTGCATCAGACTCCTGAAGAATGGGGAGGTGAAAAAAGCGCGGCCTATCTGCAGAGGGTGGCAGCCTGGTCTCCTGCCCATGAAATTGCTCCATTAGGAGCCCTACGTTAATGGGCAGAGGAGACCAGAGCGGAATATGACCTGCAGTGATTATTACCAGCCACAGGACGACTGTAGGCGGTGGTGGCCCGGCCTCAGCGGGGGCGCAGCGGACGTCGCCGTGCTCGAACTGCGGCAGGTGCAGCGCAGCTGGGATCGGCATGGCCTGAGGGGCTAAGGTTCAGGGAGGCGGAGGATGCGCGCGAGATAGGACATCGGAAGGCAAAATGGCCGCACCAGGATCATGGCCTGGAAGTCTATTAGGATGGGGCTGCCAGCCGCTGCATCCTCCAGAAGACGTTGTGGGATGAGAGCAGGCTGTTCCCAGGCCCCCGTGTGGAGGAGGTCCAGAAAAATCTGGTTGGGCACGTAGACAGTGACCAAACCTATAACATGTGAGAAACGGGCAACATAGGGGCTTTCACCCGCTGCGCGATGAGGATAAATATGGAGTAAGTTGGGAGAGTTGGCCTCAAACCAACGCCCATGCCACCGCTCGATTGTGTGATTAACGACATCGGGCAGGTCCATGTGGAGCTCGGGGCCTACGGTAGCGCGGGAATGTGGCAAAGCAGGCGGTCCGTTCTCGAGCTGCCATGTAGCTTGCCATTGAGGTACCGAGGCAGGCTGATACACAGTGGTAGGAGACAGTAAAAGAGCGTGGCGCCTCGAGCCGCCGCTGAGAAAGCGGTATACTTGCTGGTGGGCCAGGAGAAGCCGCTCAGTCAAGTACTCCCAAAAGGTCCAGGCGCTACGAAAATCTGGAGGCAGCCGCTCCATGATGCGAAGCAAGTCTAGGTGCCTCCCTGGAGCCGCTTCTGCAGCGGGCATGTCCTCGTCTGCGTCGGCGTTGCCCAGGGTGCTGAGCTCGCGCATCATGGCCTGGGCTGGATTACAGCTGATCTTAACGCCTAGCGGCATCGCCTCCTTCATGAGGCTTGCGCGGCCGCCTGGGCGAGAGGCGCTGACCGCAATGCGAGAGGCTTTCGCCTTCTCTTAGCTGCATTTTGAGGCGCTCTCTGTGTATCCTGTCGATGCGGAGCTGGTCCTGTCTGTGCTCCTCTTTGAGCTGGGCAATTCTATTCTCGTGCGCCTTGAGAACTGCACTGCGCTGCTCGTCCGATGCTGCGGCTGACGCAGCTGCAGCAGCGACTGTAGGCGGCAGGCGCGGAGCTACATGGGCAGCACGGTGAGACTTGCGAGCCTTATGGTGCCTCGGAGGAGGAGAGGCTGGAGGCGAGGCCGGGCCGTGGGAATCCTGCGGGCTGCTTTGAGCCTCTGCCGGTTCTCGGCGCTGTGGCGCAGGCTGTTTGAGTGCACTCTTGCGCGGCTCAGTGCGCCGGCGCGAATTATAGGCCACCTTAGGGGCTTTGGCCGTGAATTCGTCTGCAAATGAGACCTGCTTGCGCTTGCGAGTGGCAGAGGCGCGGGACGCTGCTGGCTGTTCAGCTGGCTCCGGGGAATCCTGCGGGGGAAAAGGGGAGGAGACCGAGGAATATGAGGCGTCATCTACCTGCGTAAGCCTTCCAGGCGACGCTGGAGAGCTGGAGGCACTGCGCTGCTGGCGCCTGTGTGGGGCGGCATCTTTGCGAGATTCGCGCGGAGGTGGAGGTGAGGGACGCGCCGCATGGGGTGGTGAAAAAGGAGAGGAGGCCTGGCCGATCCATCCTTCCGGAATGGCGGCTTTGGCCTGCACAATGGGATGAGCTGGGGGAGGCAAGGGGGGCAGGCGCGGAGGTGGCGGAGGATGAAAGGTGGCTCCATAGATGTGCCTGCCGCGCCCCATAGGGGGGCCGTTGAAATCGCCAGGTGGGCGTGGGGGAGCTGAGGCTGCGGGAGTGCTAGACAGAGAGCGCTGCACAGCTTTGGCTACCTGGGCGAATTGGGCAGGCGATAGCAAGGGGGGAGGAGCTGAGGCGGAGCGAAATTGACCCGGTGGCGGGTGTTTGGGTCTGGCCTCTCGAGGCACCAGCACCCACGGCCGTCGGGGCATGAGCAGCCTACCTAAGTGTCGAAGATGTCGGCGTTGAAGTCCTGCGGGGCGGGCGAAGCAGGATTCCACATGTGAGAGAAGGTGATGCCAGTGAGCGGGACGGGGCGCGCCGCTTGACGGGCGCGCTCGGCCCTGATTTGTTTGGCCCGGTCCCGATTGCACTGGATGCGCCTTTTCTGATCCAGAGTTAGAGAGGGAGGGGGCGGCGGCGGAGGGAGAGTGGAGGGAAAAATGGGGGCCGTGCCCAAAAAATGCGCGGCCTCTTGTTCCGCCTCCGAGTCCTGATCTGCCGGGCCGAGCGTCTCGGGAGCCTCCGACGGGAGGTCGCTATGGCGCCACGGCTCGGAGGGCCTGGTCGGAGCCAAAAGCCTGCGGAAGCGATCCAGCTCCCCATCCACTTTGGCTCGGCTGCGAGGGGCAGAGGGATCGGCGAAGTCGGGACCTAGCCAAAAATCGTTAGACATAGATGCGGAGAAGCGGAGGAGTGGGGCCAGAATGGCAGGGCCCGTCTGGGGGGGAAGGTCCTGTGGGTCTTCAACAAATGGAAAAATGACGTCCTGGTAAATGGCCTGGGCGAGGCATTCGCATAGGGCAGAAGGATAGGTCTTTTTGTCTGCCGTGAAAAAGCGGTCATTCTCGTCCTTGCCTAGGAGTGTGCGATGCGACCCCCGTGGGTGCGTGCACTTGGCCCCTTGGGGGCGATTGAGTAGGAGCGCGGGGAGAGAGGGGAGGCGTAGCGCTAGCAAGCGCGTGGGGGCCTTGCCGAATTCGTTGGGAGGACGGCACGACGGCTGAAACATGCACTGGTCGAAGTCAGTGGTGTGGACAGCCGGGGCAGCCGCCAAGGCCATCAGGGGCCTCCATATCCAGCTGGGCTGCGCTCTGGGTTCCCAGTGCGCAGGGCATGGATGTTCCATCCAGGCCGAGGTACCCATGTCTAGGTGCGCGGCAAATAGGAGGACCAACGAAGCGAGAAGCAAGTTGGCTATCTGCAATTGGCGGGATTGCTTAGGCGTAGCATTGGGGATGCCCCAATAATGGTCGATAGTGCGCAACGGAGGGGGCCCGTTGGGTTTCCAGCGGGCCGCGCAAAACGTTTCGCAAGGCGGGCCTCCACCTGAAACAACCACCCTGCCGGCATAAATGTGGTGCTGCCAGAGCTTAATGGTCTCCGACTTAGTGAGATCGCCTGTGTCGGGGTCGATGGCAATGTCGACCGACAGTATGTGGACCTCCAGCGAGGGAGTGGGCGCGAATGATTCCAGATGGTGCTGGATATCCCCTTCGCGCCTGCGACCAGAAAAGAGGTTGAGAATAAAGATTTCCTTACGCCTGATGCGCGCTGGAATGTCATTGGTCGCTAGACCGGTGTAATCTTGCGGTTGAAATGGCCATTCCGGCAGCGCAGGGAGAGGAGGAGGCTGCGGCAGAGGCACGTCAGCGGGAAAAAGCAGTGATACTGCTGCTGGGTCTAGCGCATAGTCTGTAACTGCCATGATGGCGCGTGCGTCCGCTTGCGATAGGTGCTTGGCAAAGTCTCGAAAGTGCTGGGTGGTGGCGCGCTTGGCACGATGTGCCCGTAGTGCAACCCGCCAGCGTCCTACGCCCGATTTCACTTGGAGCTTGGCATTTTCGCAACGTTGCATGGCAAGCGAGGCGATTTGCTCTTGTGGAAGGCGTTGAGAGTGACAGAGTGGGTAGAGAGCACAGATGAAGGAGTCAAAACAGAGATGCTGCATGAGACTGGCACGGGAGCCAAAAGGGAGGCTGCAGGCAGGGCAAACCGCGGTGTCAGGTACCAGGCCTTTGACCCGGTGGGATAAGGTCCAGTGCACCTGGGCAACATGCTGTTTGAGTCCTCGAAATTTGAGAAAAGTGCGCGGGCACCAAGGGCAGGTGAGCACAGATGGGTAGTGCTCAGCCAGGCGCTGCTGCTCGATCGGATGCTGTACATGGTCCGTCGGCAGGGGGATCCCGCAGGGCACGGAAATGGCAAAAAAGTGCTTAGCTGCGGCTTCGGCGAGTGCTGCGCGTGCGAAATGCTGGGCCCCCGCTGTAAGGGCATTGCGAATTCGACGCTTCCAACCGGTGTGGGATTGGAGGGCAAGGGCCTCCCATTGGTCCATGTGAGTGGCTGGTGAGGGTATTTGAGCGAGATTGGCGGAAAAGTCGCCCAGCCATTGTAAATCCTTCTGTACCAAAGCGAGCCATGAGTCTGGGACGTCTGCGGCGAGCATGGCGAGGAGGGAGATGAGGTGCGGAGGTCCTGTGCGGAGGAGACGGCCAAAGAGGCGCAGCCGCATTGCACTAAAGATCTGCGGTAGGGGGGGTCTGCAGACCTTGGCCAAGACAAAGGAGTCGCGCTCTGCAGTGCTATCGCACCTTGGGAGGTGGAGCAAGCGTCTGTACATTCGCATGAACTCTCCCTGTAGGGTGACGATTTGCGGTCCAGTGAGCAACGGCCAGACTGCGGCGTTGAAAAGGCGAGAGGAGAGGATAAGGGAGTCCAGTAAGTGCAGGTGCTCGTGTAGCCACGTACTGGAGGAGTGGCGCAAAAACTGACGGGCAAGATTGCGCCAACTGGGGGCCGCCTCCGATCGCCTGTGTGCGAGCTCGGGGCCTATACTGCCCTTTTCGTCCAGATGAGTGCCTAGGTATGTGTAAATTCTGGCGAAGTGAAGGGAGAATGGCGTATGCCCGAGGGCAGGCGAGACTAGCATTTGCCCGTTGAGCCCTTGGGGGTCCCAGAGCTTGCGGCGAAGGGATATGGAGGCTTCCCCTCTAAACTGAAAAAGGCACATGGTTTTGTTAACTTGAAAATTGAGCTTGATACCGGATAGTGCGTAGGCCTCGACTATGATGGCCATTAGCACGGGCGTGGCGTCGAAAAGCTCTTTAGTGGGCCCGAGGAAGGCGTAGGCACCATCGTCGAAGAAGCACGAGTCCAGGTAGTGGTGCTCATCCGTCTCGGAGGAGGCCAGGCTGTCCTTGTGGTGAGCGTGAAAAGATCTTGGAGCAGCTTTGTCCACATGGACTTTAAGGATAAAATGGGCGAGCGGTGATTCTGTGAGCTGTTTAACAGCTTCGTTATTAGCTCGGGCCATGAGGAAGTTAAAAAGAACGTCCCCGAGCTGCTGTCCTGGAATGGTGCCGCGGAGCGTGAGTGCTACCCCTGAGGCGCCAGGGTAGAAAGCCCAGGTATGCTCGTATGCGGCCGAGATTTGGGCATGGAGGTGCGAGGGGAGGCCAGCCTCCTGCAGTATAGGAGGGGACGAGAGCAAATGACGCATTAGCTCCTCACCTGTCTCTTGGGGAAGGTCGAGGGAAGAAACAAGGTAATAGAGGTCAGCTTGTTGCGAGTCGCAGTAACATATGAACTGTCTGAGAGCCCTGTAAAAGGCTGAGACTGCATCAATAAAGATGTACGCGGATGAAATATGCTGGCTGGTCGCGTATGCCTGGTGCGCTAGGACCGCGAGCGTGGCAAAGTCAGTGCCACGCCCCGCAATGCCGCCAGACTGGGAGGCGCCTGCCATGGGAGGGAGGTATTCTACCAGTTCTTTGCGCAAAAGGGCACGATGCCGCTTGGAAAAGTGAGGGGAAGCCATTACTGAGCGAGAGTTGGCCATAATGGCTGGATTGCCTTTGCCTTTAAAGATGTCGAAGTTGTACCCTCCCCGCCAGGCCAGCGGCTCCTCGAGGCGCAACTGCGCCTTAAGGTGGACCGGGTAATAGTGCCTCGCTAGTAGATGGTGAAACGATTTGACAAAGGCTCCTTTGAAGCCGTCTACGCTGGCCGCAGAGTCTGGGGTCCTGGCATAGGCGCGTTCGATTTGCGCTAGGGTAAAGAGTGAGTAGGGGGGGGGGAATATCCACAGTGAGGTCAGCCGGAAGATACGATGCACTAGCATCGTAGGCCTTGGCTTGTTTGAGCGGGATAACTGCACCGTGCTCTTGTCGGGCAACATGGGAGAGCCAAGTGTCGGCAGCCTGAGTGGCGTCGACAACGAAGGTGCCCGCAGCTGTGGAGAGGATAGGTAGGGGTGAGGTGCGTAGCTTCTTTTTGGAGCCGACGCCGAGCGTGCGTAGGCGCGCAAAGGCAATGCGCTGCTGTGAGGTCTGCCAGGCCTCGTGTACCTCGGCGGCAATACCTTGCAGGTGAAAAGAGGCGTCCAAGTCGACGGAGCAGCGGACTGCCTGTGTGAATTGAGCTAGGATGATAGCCCTGAGGGCGCTTGCGCGTGCTCGTAGGTGAAGGGCGGCTGCGTATGCGGTACCTATGGTAGGGGCGGAGCAGCCGTGAGGAAAGCGGGTTTGAGCAACGCGCGTAGGAGAGACCGCCAAAAACTGGTGCAGGCAGGCCATGCGCATCCGGGGCTTCCATTTAATGGAGGCGTTGGGGTCCGCCATGCTGGCTCGCATGCTGCGCAGGGCAGCGCCGAGCTCTGCAAGCGTGGCAAATGCATTATTGGCTGCGGGCATCAGCGAGATCTCTTCGTGATGGAGCAAGGCGGCTTGAGGACGGGTAAAGGCTTGCCTGGAGCGCAAATATCGCTTCCATGCCGCGATGGTTACCCGGAGGAAAAGGTTGCACGCGTCTCGTTGCAGGGTGTTGGCCTGGCTTATGGTCAGGGCTCTTGCATCCATAAGCACGAGAGTGGCCGTAGAGATGCGGGAATTGGTAGGTGCGCGGCCTGTTGCCGTGCGGGGTAGGGGGAAGGCCTGTAGCATGGCGTTACGGGCCTCCTGGTCTAGGATGAGCGCGTGGTCAGAGGCATGCAAGTCAAAGGTCAGAAGTTCGGGAGAAGGCTTAAATGTGTCTTCAAAAAGCTGCCTGGCCGTCGGGTCGAGGTACGCTGTAGGGTCGTGCGGGATACGCATGACCTGGCATCCCTGATCCTCGGTTGGTCGCAGCTGAAGCTTGAAGCGACATGATAGGCACGGAGCAGCGTGGTCTAGTACTGCGAGTGCCAAGGTAAGTGAGTACTTGACCTCGCACTCAGTGGCTGAGGCGCCTATCGGGATAGCTATGTAATCTCTGCGCTTCCAGTGCTGTTTGAAGGCGGGGTCGCGTGCTGGCGAAATCCATGTGCCCGCTCCCATAGGGTGTGGCACAAAGGTGGCCGGCAGCCATAGATTAGAGGTGAGTAGGAAGCGCTGGAAAAAAGGAGCCGGCCGTGTGGACCTGCTCCGCATGCTGGGGGCCGATGGCCGCTGAGGTTTGCGTGCCCACTGCAGCATTGGAGTCCATGAGGACAAGAGTGGGAGTAGGCTGCGGCAGAATATGGTCGTGCACATATTGGAGGTGCTGCCACCATGCGGCCTGCTCGTGGAGAGGGCGCCCAGAATGGTGCGCGTGCGCCACTAGAATGCTGAAACGTAGGCCGTTCTGACTTATGACGGCCGCGATGATTCGCGGGTCTTGGTGTACAATGCGCACATTATGCGACTTGATAGGAAAGGTGGGGATGCCTTTGGCATTAGGAAATACGGGCGTGCTGAGGTTGACCCAGAGCGCGCAGCCGCAAGCATGAGTACCAGCTTGCGACTCCGATAGAAAAACTGTGTACGGGGGGACTTGGCGCTTGCCAGAGCCCTTGGCAGCGACTCGCGTTTCCTGCATACCGATAACGTCGAGCCCATTGCGTTGAAAGGCGGCTGCTAACTGATGGAGGCGTC
The DNA here is from genome assembly GCA_963575745.1 of Prorocentrum cordatum. Classification (NCBI taxonomy): domain Eukaryota; class Dinophyceae; order Prorocentrales; family Prorocentraceae; genus Prorocentrum; species Prorocentrum cordatum. Next base: position 243,843 of record CAUYUJ010014522.1, read on the forward strand.
CTTTGACGGCCACACCTGTAAGCCTGGCTCTTTGGGAGATGCGGGATGCAGGCGTGAGAGAGAGAATGTTGGCTGAGGCTAGCCTGAGGCAGCAGGATGCGGTGGGGTTTGCGATAGGGGCCGCTTTCTCGGAGAGACCTGGAAAAACATCTGCGAGCGAGGTGCGCGGGGGGAGAGGAGGATTAAGGCTAACCTGATGGTTAGGCGGATAGAGGGCACGCTGTTACTGGGGAAGGCACTCTAGCCAGAGCCATTCCAGGATGTGGGCATTGTCCTGGGGAAAGTTCATGAGGGGTGGGAGCGCGGGAGGAGGGAGCACTGCGAGGGAATAAAGTCTGGCGACCGTGTCAACCATTTCGTTGAGTGGGTCTGCCTGGTGGCCGTGCACGTGCTGCCATGTGAAGCGACGCTTCAGACCCAGGACCTTGCACAGACTGTCAAGGCGACTTCTGTGCTCTATGAGTGGCTCGGCCACAGTACCGCCTTGGGCGGTAGCGACCACGTCCATGTTATCTGAGTAAAAGGTGAGAGGCACAGCGGGAGGAAGCGGGGACTGTAGGGCCCATAGCGCCGCCCAAGTGGCGGCATCGAATTCCGCCTTGGCGGAGACTCTCGTTGCCCCTGTCAGCTCCGGTGTGGGACACCCGAGGAAGCCGAGAAAGTGACGAGCGCCGTTGAGCCATGCAAAGACCAGAAAAGCCCACGCTGGCGGGCCAGCCAGATCTCCTTTGGAGGCCCCTCCGCTGGCGTCGGTGTATATATCCGCGGATTCAAAAGCTTCGTAGGGTGTGTCAAAGGCTAGGCTATGCCAGGTGGGGATGGAGGAGGAGTGGAGGGCGGGAAATACGGCATCAAAATCCCTAACCAGCTGGATGGAGGTGGCCGTGAGAACCGGTAGCATCCACCCCATGGGTGGAAGGGGGCTGCGGCGTATGCCTTGTCGTCTGCCCAGGTTCACCCGTGGGCGGTGTCCGGGGGAGCGACCTGAAAAACCGTGCCGTCGCGCGCTGCCTGGGCCAAGTCGTCCTGAGCAGCCTGTGCCGCGTGGGCTTCGGCTTCGGCGCGGAGGTCCGCTGCCTCTGCTTCTGCCATTGCATCAGCAGGACTGCGGGGGGCAGCCGCGACAGGGGCCCCTGCACGGGGCGTCGGCTCAGCCCCGGCTGGCGCTCGCCTGGGGCGGCGGGAGCCGCGAGGGCTCTTGCTGCGTGCCGCCTGCTTGCCTTCAAAATCTTCCTCGCTGATGCCTGAGAGCGCGCGCTCGTCGGCCTGACCCGCGCGCGCGGTTCTGCCCCTGGCCTGAGCGCTTGCGCTGCGGCGGGGGGATGCCCTGGAGACTGGCTCCCCTTTCTCATCGTAGAGGCCCCATCCGAGCTGGCTGGCAGAGCGGGTGGGCGGGGGCAATTCGCAGGACTCCCCTGCGGAAGCTGCTACTGGGCTCGACTGATTGATGGCGGCCTCTCCTGGTGGCACTCCTGAAGGCAGGGTAGTGTTCCCTTGCCCTGGGTGTGCGTCACCTTTAGGGAGGAGTCGCCTTGAAATGTGTGCGCAGCGTTGGTCGCCTCCCCTGTCGGCGACTCGGGCACTGGCGCAGGCCCAGGTTTGGGCACGAAGCCTAGGCGGAAAAGCGGGCCTGCTCTGGCGGGAGCGCAGGCTTGGTCAGAACCTGACGGCGCGTTGGCCCCCCCCCCGGGGCGTGGCACCGTGGCTAGTGACGGCGGCTGGCACTAGTTGCCCGGCCTTGATCTGTGAGACTAGGGTGTCGACTGAGTTCCGCATGGCCTGGGTCTGGGAGTCAAAACTTGCCTTGATGGTGGCTGCCTCCCTGGCCATGGCCTCGGCGTTGCTCTGCATGGCCGCGGAGAGCGAGGTGATGTAAGGCTGTTCCAATCCTTGGATGCCTGGGAGGGGCGCGGGACATTGGAGGAGCGGAGGGGAGGGCGGCGCGGCAGTGAGGGGCGTGGCCGTTCCTAGGTCTGGCTGGCCAGCTCGATCTTCACCCAGGTGCGTTGCAGAGAGTGCCGCAGTGCGCTGTACTGCACCTGGCTCATCCGCCGCTTCCCCCATCATGAGCGAGTCAGTGATGGCGGCGGCTGGCGGCGCCTGCGATTTAAAGTACGCAAGTAATGCAGATGCCTGGCTTAGGTCCGCTTGCGCGGTTTGAAGAGCCAGGGCGAGGTTACGCACGTGCTCCTCTGCCTGTGCTTGCTTAGCTGCCAATTGCTCGCAATCGGCATGCAGAGAGGCCACCACGTGCTCTTGCTCGCTAATTTTGGCTAGCGGATCCCTCGCATTGGCCAACTGAAAATTAACTAACGAAATCTCCTTACGGATCTCGGTGATACGCATATCGGAGTGTCCTAGGAGTATTGAGGCCCTGAGCTGCAGGATCAGCGCATCTTTGCTCATGGCAAGAACCTTGCGATGCTCCAGCAGGCGGTCGGGCTCGATCGGGGAGTAGATCCAGGCCGGATGAGAGTGTGCCTCGTCGGGGGTGAGGGGAGGGCATTGCGCTGTGAGCTCTGCTACCGAGAGCTCAGTGGTAGGATCCAACGCGCCGAGAGAGGAGAAGGCCTGGTCGGCCGTGAGGAACGGAGACTGCTGCACAGCCGCGGGGCCGAAGAGTGTGGAAGGGGTGGCCACACCTTCAGGAGGAGGCGCAAAGGGTGAAGGCTGCGTCCGGGGAGACTGCCCGATGATGCCAGTGTCTTTGGCACCGCGCGGGGTGCCAGGAGCCTTTGAGGCGGGCTGTTCCCCTTCGCTGCGCTGGGCCTCGCGGGCCTTGCGAGCCTCGTCCTTTTCTCGCTTCTTGCGCTCCTTGTTGGAGACCACTTCTGGCTGGACCGTGTGATCTCCTGGGGGCGCGGGGAGCAAGCCGTGCTCCGCTGCCCATGCGGCCACCTGGTCGTAGGATGGCGCATTGGACGGCGCATGGCCTTTGCCCATGCGTGCCCCTCCCGTGCTTCCCGAAAAGGAGCGTGGGCCTTTGAGGCCCGGCCCAGGGCTCGCGCCTTGAAGGCGCTTGTGTTGCACCTGTCCTTTGGCGGGGCCGGCTGTTGCATGCTGCGGGCCTGCCGCCCGAGTTGGAAAGCAAGTGGGGCGAGAAACGTCCAGATTAGTATTGGCGCGGCCGCGCTGCAGGCAATGCCAAAACTCGGGAGGGGCGCTGCCTTTCTGGTGCACCGGCTGTTGGGGGGGAGGAAAAAAGTCAGTAGGCAGGCGAGTGGCATAAAGGGACGGGGAGGGAGGAGCAGCCATACGCTGCGTGGGAGAGGTAGCCATGCCGCGCTGCTGCAGCCCAGACGTTGGCGAGAGAGGCGCAGCGCGAGGCGGGGGCAAGGTCGGGGGAACAGCGCCTTGCTGGGGGAGGCCCTGGAAAGAGTGATGATGTGAAAGCATCATCGCTGCTTTGTGCACTCTAAGAAGTGTGCGCGCGTGTGCGCGCTGCTTGCGCGCTCTGCGGTGGTGAGCGGGCTCGTCGCGAGGCCGCTGGGGGTAGGAGGGAGAGGAGTAAGCAGGCGTCGCGCCTGGATGATGGCGGCCCTGGCGGGCGTCGCGGCGGGGATCGGCGCGGGACCGGTTGCAAACCGCTCGAGCCAAACCTGCGCGGGGGAGGGGGCGGAGCGGGGGGGGGTGCGGTGCCGAAATAAAGTGGCCAGGGCGGAGGGGGCGCTGGGCGGGCGCTGGAGCCGCGCGGGGGCGCTGAGACGGCGCGGGGGAGGGGGCGGAGCGGGGAGGGGGGGTGCGGTGCCGAAATAAAGTGGTCGGGGCGGAGGAGGCACTGGGCGGGCGCTGGAGCCGCGGGGGGGCGCTGAGACGGCGCGGGGGAGGGGGCGGAGCGGGGGGGGGTGCGGTGCCGAAATAAAGTGGTCGAGGCGGAGGGGGCACTGGGCGGGCGCTGGAGCCGCGGGGGGGCGCTGAGACGGCGCGGGGGAGGGGGCGGAGCGGGGGGGGGTGCGGTGCCGAAATAAAGTGGTCGGGGCGGAGGGGGCACTGGGCGGGCGCTGGAGCCGCGGGAGGGCGCTGAGACGGAGGGGGCGCATGATGATGATGATGTGGATGATGATGATGATGATGGTGATTATGATGGTGATGATGGTGAGGATGATGGTGATGATGGATGATGATGATGATGATGATGATGATGATGATGAAGGGGGGGGGTGCGGTGCCGAAATAAAGTGGTCGGAGCTCTAGACACCCTGTGCAAGAGAATAATATTTTTTGCAATAGATGGACCCGGGTCGCGACGGGGACTGGGCACTTTGTAGTGTAAAAAATATATGAGATTTTGCACGCATGCTCAGGAAATGATATTTTTTGCTGTAGATGGAGGCGGATCGCAACGGGGACTGGGCACTTTGTAATGTAAAATACATGAGATTCTGCACGCATGCTCAAGAAATGCTAATTATTGCAGTAGATGGAGCGGGTTTGCATACGGGCCGCTTTTGTCGTAATCAAGGCTTGCTAATTATAGGATTAGAAATTCCGGGCTTTAGGCCTCGGGGCTTGGGGGTTAGGGTTCGGAGCTTAGGGCTCAGGGTTCGGGGCTCAGGGATTAGGGCTTAGGGCTTACGGCTTTAGGGTTCGAGGCTTAGGGGTTGGGGCTTAGGGTTTCGGGTTCAGGGCTTTCGTGTTCGGGGCTTAGGATTTAGGTTTCGAGGCTTAGGGCTTAGGGTCTACTAGGCGTGGCCACGAGCACACCTGGACCGCGAACCCACCTGCGGTGGCCGTCACTCCCACCCGCAAGCCACCCCACCATAAAGATCATCTCTCCCCTCGTTAGAACCACATCGAATACAGCGTCGACGACGACGACGGCGACGACTGATGTGCGATCCAGTTGGCACGCGAGTGCTCTAACGGTCGGGAAGAGTCGGGTCGGGCGGAAGAGATTCTGCACGCATGCGCAGCAAAGGCTATTCTTTGGAATAGGTGGATCGGCTCGCAACGGAAGGCACTTTGTTAGGGTTCAGGGCTTTCGTTTTCAGGGCTTAGGGCTTAGGGCTTAGGGTTTACAAGTTCTGCCGCAGCTGATCACCTCCTGCCTAGGGGCCCACCCGCGGTGGCCGCCGGTCCCACCCGCAAGCCACCCTACCATAAAGAACTTTCGGGAACCTATAGAGTACTTCCCTGTTAAGGAAAGTCTCATAGGTGTACGAACGTCAGGGAATATATTTGTTGCAGGGGATGGCGAGGGCTTACAGCACGCATTATCAGGAACTCGTTTTTTTTTTGTTGCAAGGGATGGCGAGGGTTTACAGCACGCATGATCAGGAAATACGATTTGTTGCATAGGATGGCGGTGGTTTACATGGCGGGGTCGCACGTTACCGTATGTCCCCGTATTTGTTTTGCGTTCAGGGCTTAGTAACTATACAATGGAGAATTTAGGGTTTAGGGTCTACAAGCTTCGCCGCAACTGATCACCTCCTGCCAAGGAGCCCACCTGCGGTGGCCGCCAGTCCCACCCGCAAACCACCCTACCATAAAGAATTTTCGGGGACCTATAGAGTACTTCTTTGTTAAGGAAAGTCTCGTAGGTGCATGAACGTCAGGAAATGGTGTTTTTTGGCAAGGGATGGCGAGGGTTTAAAGCACGCGTGCTCCAGAACTATTAGTTGTTGCATAGGATGGCGAGGGTTTACAGCACGCATGATCAGAAACTAGTATGTTTTGCATCGGATGGCGAGGGCTTAATGGCAAGGTCGCATGTTAGCGTGTGTACCCTTTTTTATGTGTTCAGGGTTTAATACTTATAGTATTAAGAATTCAGGGCATTCGGTTTCGGGGCTTAGGGAGTAGGGTTCGGGCTCAGGGATTAGGGCTTAGGGCATAGGCCTTAGGACTTAGAGTTCGGGGCTTAGGGATCAGGGTTTAGGGCATAGGGTTCAGGGCTGTAGGGTTCGGGGCTTAGGGCTCGGGGCTGAGGGCTTAGGGCTGATGGCTTAGGGTTCAGGGCTTGAGGGTTCGGCGCTTTGGGATTGCGGCTTAGGGCTTCGGGTTCAGGGCTTTAGGGTTCGGGGCTTAGGGTTTAGAATTCGAAGCTTCGGGCTTAGGCTTCGGGGCTTAGGGCTCAGGGCTTAGGGATTAGGGCTCGGGGCTCAGGGCTTAGGGTTCGGCGCTTAGGGCTTAGGGCTTAGGGTCTACAAGCTCTGCCGCAGCTGATACCCATCCTGCCTGGGAGCCCACCTGCGGCGGCTGCCAGTCCCACCCGCAAACCACCCGACCTTAAAAATCATCTCTCCCCTCTATGTAAGTACAACGAATGGAGCGCTTGGGGGCGCCTGGGGGCGCCTGGGAGCGCTGGGAGCGCTTGGGAGCGCCTGGAACACCTGGAAGCGCCTGGGAGCGCTTGGGACCGCCTGGGAGCGTTGTGAGCGCCTGAAACATTATGGAACTCGCATAGTCGAGCACAAGAACTTGCGTCAGCGGCGCACGTAGGAAGGAAAGTCTCACATGATTATGCACGCATGATCAGAAAATGTTATGCACCAGGAATGGCGAGGCTGTACGGCGGTGACCGCACGTTTGTATTGCACAGCACGCATGATCAGGAAATTGTATGTTTTGCAAGGGATAGCGCCAGTTTACATGCCGGGGTCGGGGGCCGGGTCGGTTTTTAGACATTTAGGGCTTTCTAATTATAGGATAAAAAATTCAAGGCTTTAGGGTTCGGGGCTTAGGGATTAGGGTTCGTGGCTTAGGGATTAGGGCTGAGAGCTTAGGGCTTTAGGGTTCATGACTTTAGGGTTTGGGGCTCAGGGCTTAGGGATTAGGGCTTAGGGTCTACTAGGCGTGGCCACGAGTACACCTGGACCGCGAACCCACCTGCGGTGGCCGTCACCCCCACCCGCACGCCACCCCACCATAAAGATCTTCTCTTCCCTCGGTAGAACCACAGCGAGTGCAACGTCGACGACGGCGACGACGACGACGACGGCGACGACGGATGCGCGATCCAGTTGGCACGCGATTGCTCTAACGGGCTAAAGATTCTGCACGCATGCGCAGGAAGCGGGAGGTTGTCCAGGCGATGGAGGCGGTGCACAGAAGGGGGCCGCATTTTGTAGTGTAAAATACAAGAGATTCTGCACGCATGCCCAGGATGGAGCATGCTCAGGATCAGGAAATGTTTTTTTGCAGTAAATGGAGCGGGTTTACATAACGGGGTTGCAACGGGGGCTGGGCACTTTGTAATGTAGAAAATATGAGATTCTGCACGCATGCTCAGGAAATGCTATTTTTTGCCGTAGATGGAGCGGGCTCGCAACGGGGACTGGGCACTTTGTGTTGTAAAAAAGAGATGCTGCAAGCATGCTCAGAAAATATTTTTTTGCCGTAGATGGAGCCGGTTTGCATAACGGCCGGTTTTATCGCAATTCGGATTTAGTAATTATAGGAAAAAGAATTTAGGGTTAGGGGCTTAGGGATCAGGGCTAGGGTTTGGGGCTTTCGGGTTGGGGGCTTAGGGCTTAGGGTTTGGGGCTTACGGATTAGGGCTCGGGGCTTCTTAGGGTTCGGGGCTTAGGGTTTAGGGTTCAGGGCTTAGGGACAGGGCACAGGGTTTTAGGGTTCAGGGTTTTAGGGTTCGGGGCTTAGGGTTTACGGTTCGGGGCTTAGGGCTTCGGGTTCAGGGCTTTAGGGTTCGGGGCTTAGGGTTTTTCGGTTCGGGGCTTCGGGATTAGGGCTTAGGGTTCAGGGCTGTAGGGTTCGGGGCTAAGGGATTAGGCTTCGGGGCTTAGAGCTCAGGGCTTAGGGCTTGGGGTTCGAGACTTAGGTCTCAGGGTTCAGAGCTTTAGGGTTGGGGGCTTTGGGCTCAGGGTTCGGGGCTTAGGGATTAGGGCTTAGGCCTTAGGGATTAGTGCTGAGGGCTCAGGTCTTAAGGCTCGGGGCTTAACGCTTAGGTTTCTGGGCTTACGGTTCAGAGCTTAGGGGTTAGGGTTCAGGGCTTGGAGCATAGGGCATAGGGGTTAAGGGTTAGGGGCTTAGGGTTCGTGGCTCAGGGCGTAGGGTTCGTGGCTTAGGGATTAGGGCTTAGGGGTTAGGGGTCGGGGCTTAGGGCTTGAGGCATTGGGGTTACGGTTCAGGGCTTAGGTATGAGGGGTGAGGGCTTCGGGTTTAGTGCTCCTGGCTTAGGGGCTAGGGTTTCTGGTTTCGGGTTTGGGTTCCAGGGCCTGGGTTTAGGGGTCAGGATTCAAGGCTCAGGTCGTAGGACTTGGGGCTTGGGGTTTACGGGTTGCTTACGCGGAGTTCCGGTGCTAGTTTGTCGGTGGTCCGGTTCCGGAGCCAACGGGAACGAAAAGGGGGGGAGGAGTTCCCACTCTGAGTCCAAAGGGGAGGGGGTTGAACCCCCCACCCCCTCTTTTCAAAGGGGGGGGGCTTCCGCGGCGATGCATCGGGAAGGGGGGGGGATGGGGGGTTCCTGGACGACGGATCGGGGAAAGGGGGGGAGGGCGCGGGGGGGTCCGACCCCCCCCTGGGTAATCCAGTGGCGCGCCCTCGCAATTATGATGAATCAATTGTCTTTGGTGAGATACTACGGCCTCCGCGCCATGCCGTGATGGGCACGACGGGAGTTCACTTTGCTTCAAAGTCACCCACGGCCCTTTTGCGCGTTGTTTGAAATATGGCGGTATTTCCTCAACCCGACAATTCCTGATTCTGGCAGCCCGATGTAAGGGTCAGGTTACTTGGGGTGAGACTCGAGGAGAGCCATGGCCCTAGATGTTCTCAAAGCTAACCGTTTTCGGCGAACAGGTTTTCATCTGAATGGGAACACCCAGCGCGGCTAAGGGTGGCCGCGCCTTCCTTGTTTAATCCGTGGTTCCCTCCCTTCACCGGCGGAGTTCATTCGGTTTGCGTTTCTTTCCCCACCCGGTTGCCCGCCCGCACGCGTGTCCCAGAACTTCCGGGGAACCAGAAAAACTTGGAGCGGTCGTTTCGGTTCTAATCCGCGTGAGCGTGTGTGTGTCGTGGGCATGTGGCGCGCGTGTGGCGCGCGCGCCATTGCCCAAATTTGCTTTACAGTTGTTTGCAGGTACCAGGGTTTTGGCAAACTTGCACAACCAAGTTTCCAAGCCATCGTGGCCAGCGTGACCCCACAGATGAGCAAGAGAGCGCGACGCGACCTGAAATAAATCACCCCTCCAAAAGGGATTCAGTCACGGGCTGCCCCCCGACGACAGGCACTTTTTCTGCCCCGGCCGCGAAGACGGCCAGCGCAAGCGCGTGCATGCACGCTCGCTCAATAGGGCATGTCCTGCCCCGTCGTGGTCCCCCTCTCCTTTCTCGCTATCGGCGGCCTTGGGCGGAGGCTGGGGGTGCTGCGGGCAGACACTTGAGCACTTGAGCGCCCCACTCCTCCTTGGGGCCATACCAACCCGGGGCAGCGGGAGCGTACGTTTGTGCTCCGCGGCCCTCGTAGAGTTGTGCATCTCGCGAGATCAGCGCATGCACCCGGCGGCATGTTCTTGCACCGCGGGGTGGGAGCATGTCCCCGCATAAAAAGAGGGGGTCCTCGAGATTTTGCATCTCTCGTGGGTTCCCTGGACCCTTCATGGGCCCCTGGACCGTCAAAACGCAACCCAACAGCCAGTTTCAGGGGAAGCCCTAAGATCCAGGGCCCGTTTCCAGTGGGATCACTTTCCTTCGGGGGACCCCAAACAGTGCGGCGACCACACCGTGTGGTGGTGAGTCGGTCAGGATTCGGGATGGCCGCACGGTTTTGGGACTCGGGGTGTTCTCCGAGTATGTCTCGGGCGACTGGGGCCTCCGAGGTCCCACAGCCGCGCGGTGATGGACCGTGCGATGAGGTTCTTGGGTGATCCCGAGGTCACCTCACAGTTTGTCAGCGCACCGTTTTGGGACCCCCAGTTCAGGGTTCATTTGGAGTCTTCCGACTCGATTCGATTCGTTTTCGATTGACCTATCATTCGATTCGATTTCGGATTCTGATTTGGATTTCGGTCTCTCGATGGTTGTCTTAACCCGCCTGGCGATTTCCGCCGATCCGATGTCTCCCGACTCGGCTGCCGATGTCCGCCAGTCCGATTCATTCCATTCGATGCTAGGCTCTCCTGCAGCTGCTGCACCCCACCCTGGTCCCGCTGTGATGAACTGCGTGTATTGGGAAGTCGAACCTGGTTCCACAAAACATTGCTTCCAAATACACGCAGTTCATCTCAGGCCAACCCGAGTATAGCGCTGAGGGAGGGTAGCAGCAGACGCAGTCAGCCAAGGGGGGCGGCCACTCAATGTTTGCCCCTGATTTTTTCACGTGCTCGCACCCTCTCTTCTCCGCAGCTTTGATTGGATCAGACCAGAGCCCGACAAGGGCGACGGTGCCACCTGATGTTGCAGGCATGGCGTTTGAGAAAACATCCATCTCAGAGAGTGGCTTTGGACATCCTGAGTGCTTCTCGCGCGCGCGATGCTTCAACCGGGGAGTGCAGCAAAGGGCGGCGCCAAGGGTGGCGCGCCATTTCAAGGCCCTCCACGGACGGCTCGGGGCGCCAGGCCTGCCGCCAGGTTTCCACACAGCAGGGGCCATACTTGGATCCAGTCGGTGGGTCGCCAGTTCAGAGCCACGACCAGCAGGCTTGGATGATCTCGTCCAGGCATGCCATCAAAGAGCAGACTTCACATTTGGACACCCTGATGCGACCTGTTCTCTACGAGGGAAAGTACTTGGAGAAACATCAAGCGATTGTGCATGGTTTTGATCCTGTTTTGTCCAAGGTGACTGACAAATGGAGTAAGGACGCAGCGGATGCTCTCGACCAGCTCGAGACCCAGACAAAAATGAAAGACGAGTACGATAAAATCAAGCAGAACAACGAGCTGATGAGCACGCTGAAACCTACCGCGAAGTGACAGTGGCAGTTCCCCAAAACGTACATAATGGCAGCAAGGCCCATCGAGGAACTTGACATCGACAAGGACATTGCCAACGAGCTTCGAGCCTCTGGTAGAATGGATCAGACAGACCCGCTTGAGGACTACAAGGTCGACGAGGCATACACCTGGCTACAGGCCAGGCAAGCGAAGGAAACCCAGCTCTTTATTTTCGTTCACCAGGAGAAGACTTAAAGTTTGCGGATCCCAGAATTCTCTTCTGCTAACTCAAGGACCCGGTCACGACAGAGTGGATCGAGCCCAACCGAAATGGTTTCTCCCTACCAGCTTATCATCCAGACGCAGATCGACGCCTACGCGGAGGTTTTCCTCCGATCCAAGATTCCAGCGGCGAAGTCCAGAATGCACAATCTGAAGGAGAACGATCGCACGAGGGAGCTCGATCTAGCAGCGGCGAACAGGAAGATCTCCAAACTGGACAACCATTCGCTCTCAACGCTCGCGGCTCTCGAAAGGGACCTGAAGCGGCCCCTGCAGCGAGCAGCTTCGGAGACAGGCCAGGGGGCGACCCGGAAGCAATCGCAAATTCAAAAACTCAAGGAAGCATTGTTGAACATTTTCTCACTGGCCAACCGGATGTAATGGAAGATTTCGGCATACAATTTGTGGACAAGTTGCGGCCTTCCTGGCCAACTCCGCGAGCCTCGAGCGCAAGTTCCAAGGCTTCCAGAAGATCCACGGGTTCAGTCAGCGTCAATAGCTGGCATCCGCGGGGCACGAGCAGCGCAGCTTCTTCTGCAGGCCGTCGTACTTCTTCATCGTCAAGGCCCTCTTCGAAGGCCCCCCGGAGCGGCGCGCCGGCGCGCTCCCCAGGGGGAGTCTCCCCGTCTGCCGACGCCCGTGCCAGCAAGGGCAAGAAGGGCAAGAAGACCACCGTCGCGCGGGGCCAGGGCCAGAACGGTGGCAACGGGAAGGACAAAAGCAAGGGCAAGGGCAAGCCTGAGCCCACTCGCACTGGACAAAAATGGCCCCGGCACTCGCACTGGCAGGTCGAGGAGCGCACAGTCATCAATGTGCAAAAGTACACGATTACACACATAATGCGCTTAAGCTTTCGTTTTTGTTTCACCGAGTGCAGCCCCAAAAGATCCACGTTTTCCTTGACAGGGAAGTTGCCGAGGCCACCCCAGACTACCCATACAATGCTTTCACCTCCAGCAGCGTTGCTCACATATCAAAAACATACTACCCAATCTTCTCCGTCTCTCGCGCATATGTGCTCTGTCCCATTACTACGAGGATGTCGAATACAATCGTGGTTATTTGTTTCAATGCTTCAAGCAGCGCAGCAGTTTCACACCTGAGTTCAGTGAAGCCCTCGACCGAGAACTCCGCATTGCTCGGTGGGCTCTGGCAGATTACAATCCGCCACCCAAGAGGAGGAATTGGTCTTCTTGGGACTCCAAGGCGATGTCCTGGCTCCTGAAGAATTCAGATCGCGTCAAAGTTCTAGATGTCGACAAAAACCTGGGCGACGGACTGTTCGACGCCACTTGGGATGTCTCAGGCTCTTGGGAAAAGCGGCCACGCCTATTGCACGGGCACTTTTCCAAGTCATGGTCAGAGATACGCAGGTTCTCCCCGAATTTGCCATCGACCACACATCCGCGGCTTTTTCCGCCAGAGTCGACTTGAAGAATGTCGCCGCTTTTCTTGCGCGCGCCATGCAGAATACTGAGGCTGACAAGTTCCGCATTCGACCGAAGCTCCACAAAAGGGGCAGAACAATCATGAATCTCACAGGGTCTTGGAGCCAAGGGGCTTCAGACGTCCCATGCGAAATCCCAACACCTGTTCAAGAGCAGTGTCCGCATGAAGTTCAGAACACCGAGCAGTTGCAGGACAGGCTCGCAGCGCTGAGCGGCATCGACGATGAGGCGCTCCAGTATCACACCATCAACGTTTGAAATTTGCACCCGACGATCCCACAGGATGATGCGTACCAACGGGTCAGCAAGAAAGTGGTTGGAGCTCTAAAAACATAGAAGATGTCGCAACTCTTGGCTGCCTGCCCCCCTGGCTCGAATTGATCAACACGGTTGCACAGTATTCGGATATGTTGCATTGGGTGCGGAACGGGACTTGCACCGGGCTTTCGGCAGGAGTGATGATTGCTCGTCGCTTGATCTCAACCAACGCTGTCAAAGACGCCGCCCACGCGCGATTCAACGGCTACCATCGCGACATCAAATGGGACACGCCTGTATCTGGGGGGGGGAGCCCTACCATTTCTTGATCTTCAGCTTTCCATTGACTTCGGGAAGGTGAGTTTGGGACCTCTACGTGAGGCCACATGTGCAAGTTTCTGCGCCCTAACCACGTTCGCCACTGTCCTTTTTGTCCACCGCCTTGCGAATAGATCGGCGCTGCTAACGAGGCAGGCCTCACCTGCCACTGCCGCGATTGTATGATTCGCCTCCAGAACCGGGGATATCCTGGCCGGCTCATCTCGGAAACAATCGGGAGGGCCCTCAGGCGTTGTAAGCAGAAATGTAACCCACGAGTTGGTCGGTACGAGCGTGAAGGCACAGGCAAGCGTCGCGCACATAGATTAGTCGTCGCCCACAGCAGTACCTTGAACGCGAATATCATTCGCAATCACGCGCTGTCTTATTTCAACGGCCACGGCAAGATCGTGTTCGCCAGGCATTTGCAACACAGCCTATTCAGATAGTTCTACGCTTTCAACTGGCAGAAGTGCGGGTGGTGAAGTCCACATGGGACTTGGGCGCAAGTTTGTTTGGGAAGCAGGTTCGATTTCCGCCGATCCGACTTCTCCCGACTCGGCTGCCGATGTCCGCTTATCCGATTCATTCCGATCGCCGATCCGATGCCCCGATTCGATACTAGGCTCTCCTGCAGCCCCTTTACCTCGCCCCCGGTCCCGCTGTGATGAACTGCGTGTTCTGGGAAGTCGAACTTGCTTTCAAAGAAAACATGTTTCCAAATGCGCGCGGTTCATCTCAGGCCAACCCGAGTATGGCGCCGAGGGTCGTAGCAGCAGACGCAGTCAGCCAGAGGGGGCGTTCAGTCAACGTTTGCTCTGCTTTTGGCACGTGATCGCACCCTCTCCTCTCCGCAGCTTTGATTGGATCAGACCAGAGCCCGACAAGGGCGACGGTGCCACCTGATGTTGCAGGCATGGCGTTTGAGAAAACATCCATCTCACAGAGCACGGCGCGCGCCTCAGTGCGAGATTGTATCGGTGCCTCCTCCGCGCGCATGGCGCGATTGGCGGCCGTCGGAGCGCGCTGCGCTGCGCACGTCCGCCTGCCAATTCTCGCTTCGCTTACCTCCGTCATCGCTCGTGCGCCTCGCCCGCCTCCTGCTGTTGCCCCTCCTTGGTCCGCATCTGTATCCTCCTCCCGTTCCTTCCTCTCCCCCGCTCGTCCTGGTCGTGCTCCTCCTCTGGGTCCTGGTCATCCTCGTCATGCTCCGCCTCCTCCTCCAGCTCATTATCCTCGTGCTCTTCCCGTCCTCATTCTCACCCCCTTGCCTCCCGAATGCCCCCCCCCAGTCACCCCTTCTCCCGTCCACCTCCGCCTCCTCCACGTCTACCGCCTCCGCCGCCGATTCCTCTTCTTTTCTCCTCCTTCAGTCCGTGCTCATTTCTCATCGTCCTCTCCATCAAACCGCCTACCTTCTCCATCCCATCTACCCCTCTTTCTCCCCCTTCCCCCTCCCAGGCCCTCCCCTCCTCGCCCCCCCTCCTCTTCATCACCCGCCTCTGCTCTGATATCCTCATACCATCCCTTGACCATGAGGTGACAGACCACAAATACGAGAACGCACTCCAGAATGTGCACAAAGTGCGGTTGAAGTTGCGTCTTCAGCAGGATCCGCCGCGCCGCTCTCTTCGGTCCTTCTTGCTCGCCGATCGCTGGAAAGGGGGGGGGAACGAGAGGTAGGAGGGGGGAAGTGAGGAGGGGGGAGATGAGGGAGGAGAGGAGAGGCGAGGCGAGAAGAGGAGAGGAGAGGAGAGGAGAAGAGAGGGAGAGACGGATGGAGCGAGCGGGGAAGGACATACTTTGGGAGACTTGCCCCTCGCGGGCGAGCTTATTTCCCAGCAGCGCGGCGTAGGGGTCTGCCAGGCGCATGGAAGAATGTGCCGCAAAGGCACCACCGTCTGCATGCGACAGCAACTTGGCCTTGCGCGTCGAGTCGACAGAATGGGCGCCCGCCCCGTCTCACATGACGCCTAAACGTTCCCCTTGGCACGGACACACTTGCCAAACCTCTTCCCTGCAACGGTGATGGCGCGATTGTGGCGTATGTTCGATGTAGCGAGTCGCTTACAGTTTATTTTCTCGTTGGCATGCCGAGACGTGGCCATGTTTTTGTGTCCATTCGATGTGTGTCCCCCCAGCCTCTTAGAGGTCTTTGACGCTGGGAAGCTTAAGGGTCTGCGATCATTCGGGGTCGGCGCTTGGCCCTTCGGGCTGGGCACGGACTGGACAAGGGCCATGTCAAGCTACCTTGTGTTGTCAGTGTCAAGGCCGTCCAGGGGCAATAGCAGCTAGATACGGCGGCCCGAGACGAGACGGGCGGGACGATGCACCAGTAAGTGTCGACCCGTGTCTCCGTTTCCAGGCTGTTTGGGGTGATGCCAGAGACATACGTGTTGCTACCCTGTCTTCTCATCTGGTGGCGTTTTGCTCCGTGTGCGCCGGTGCGCTCTCACGCGAGGGCGACGAGCACGGAAGGGACCCTCGGTATCGGCCCAGAGGTGAAGGCCGCGCGCATGAGCGACATGTTGAAGGGCCAGCTGGAGACCAAGCGTCAGAAGGCCCATGGGCGTGCGGCAGAGATGGGCACAGCTCGTCGTCCAGCGGCGTTGCCGCGCGTGTCCACCAGGCTGCCTGGTTGTGGGGATCCGTGCAGGCCCAAGTCGGGTGTTCTCGAGGGGAAAAACACGGGGCTTGGTCATTTTCCATTTCGTCCGTCGCCAATTCGCGACGATGAATCCTCGAATCGATGTTGACCAAGATCGGCGCTGACCAAGATCGACACGACGTTTCCGCGTTCAGTCTTGGTTATGGTCCCAGCTTTCTTCCCCCCTCAGGTCAGGTCCGAGCACACGGGGTCGGGGGATCGCGCTGCATCGCTGGTACATCTCGGCGGCGAGCTGGAGGTGGAAGAGAGAAGGGGCGGGCCTTCTCAGGAGTGTCGGAAGGCCTTGGGCCTTCTGAGAGAAGTTTCCTGAGCCTTCCCCGAAGGCACAGAACACTTCTCGGAAGGCCTGAGGGCTTCGAGGAGCCCTGCCGCCTTCTGAGGGGTCCTGCTCCTTCTCACGTTCCGTAGGGTGACGAGATCTATACATGTCCACTGCACATGCCAAGCCTGTCCTGTGCCCAGGTGCGGTGTAGATGCTTCCCTGGCCCAGCCAGGAAGGCGTATACACAGCCCCTGGACCCACGAAGGCCAGGCATCGGGCACTTGGTGGATACAATCTCGTCGCCCTCGTCCCCCCCGGGCGCGCTGCCGGAGGTGCGGCTCGGTTCGGAACCCGACTTTCTCCATCCTGACGTCACGGAAGCACGAGCGGCGCGACGCGGTGCTCCGGCCCACATCTGCTCGGACCCCGTTTTGGCGGCCGCGGCCGCTTGGGGAGAGCTGGCTTGGGGGCAGAGAGGGCTCGGAGGGAAGGGTGCCACGATCCCCCCTCCAGGGAAGAAGCACGGGGGCTATTACCAAGATGTCGCGGGATCTTATCGATGCAGATCTTGGTCATTGTCCATTCGGCCGTCGCCGATTCGCGACGATGATCCTCGAATTGACGCTGACCAAGATCGGCGCTGACCAAGATCGACAAGACGTTTCTGCGTGAAGTCCTGGTTATGGTTCCCGTCTTCTTCCCCTTACACCCCCTCGCCTACTCATGCATGGCATCTTCGTGCGGAAGTTCAGCAGCGCGAGACTCGAAGCAACAGCTGGGCGCATGGATGGGGTATGATTGTTGGGGTATGATTGTTGTGTTTCACTGCGAAGGCAATAGTTGACGATTCGCGCATCCCCACCAGATTATCCAGGAGCGATTCTCAGGCGACTTTCCTCGAGCAATGAAATGTAGAACCATACAGTGGAACAGGAGGAGATGCAGCCGTCAAACCGAAGCTTGGGATCAGCCCGAGCAGACCCATGAGTCCACAAGGACCTTTTCAAAGTTCGCGCTGCATGGTCAAGCCGAAGCTGGAGACCGCCCGAGCAGTCCCCATAAATGGACAACCTGCGGATATCGGCGAGCCTCGCGCTTGGGGCTCTCTCGGGTCCCTCTTGGGTGTCTCCTGGGCCGTCTGGGTTGGCACAAGACACCATCGAGTCAAAAGTTTGATGGTCTCAATTCTGAGCCCCTCTCTGGTGCCCGAAACATCCCCTTGTGGAACTCTCGTGGGTCTATCTTGGGGTGCTCTTGTGAGTAGATCTCGGGGTTGGTATCACATTGTGTAAAGGAAGGTAGTCAAGGTGAGGGATACAGTGAGGGGATGGCGATGGGAGCGGACAAACTGCCTTTTGTTCACCCCAGCGCCGCAAATTTTGCACCGAGCAGGCGGCACAGGCAAATCGGGCTGCGCCGCCTTGAGCCCATGCGGTTGGGTATGCAAGCATTACACGCTCCCCCCTTCGGAGCATACCTTCAGGCGTGTGATGTTGTGGGAGGCTGCTCGAAGGTTTCTTGGAGGCAGTTTGGACGCCTCTTGCGGGCAGTGAGAGGGCCTCTTGGGCTCTTTGTGGGGCCTCCTGGGTGTCTCTTGGGGTTTGGGGGGGGGCCTTTTTTGGGGCCTCTTGGGGCCTCCTGGACGCCTCTTGGGGCCTCCTGGGGGCCTTTCGGGGCAGAAGCTCGGATGTTCGGTTCGTGTTCCCTCTTTGGGACCTCTTTCGGGGCCGTCTTGGAGCCCTCTTGGGCGTTTTTGGTGGGATCCTCTTCGGTTGTCTTGGGGCCCTCTTGGGCTGTTGTGGGGCCCTTTCTTGGAAGTCTTTGGGCCGTTGTGGCGCGGCCTAAGGGGCCTCCAGGGTCGTCTGGGACCTTCTGGAAGCCGAACAGGCGAGACCGCCAAGCATGTTGTATATATATATATATATACATGTACATATATACACATACACACAAATATAAATATATGTATATGTATGTATGTATTGCATTGTTTTCATGGTATATATATAAAATATAGTTTTGTGTGTATATATATATACACACGAAAAACGGATGATACATGAGTTGGGTTTCTTGGGGTCCTGATGGAAAGCCTCTTGGAGGCCTCTTCGGAGTCTTGGAGTCGTGGAGGCCCCTTGAGTTTTAAACAAAGTTTAAGGAGATGCTGTATAGCGAACGCTTTATCCAACGCGTCTTGGCTCAAGGCAGCGCTGTCCTACATTCCAGGTGCACCCGGTTCTGTGCGCCTCAATCGGGATCATCGCAACGGACAAAGGCCATGCCCTTCTATGATCCGCATCCCATTCCCGCAGCTTCTCTCTTACCTCCTTGCTTGCCATCGAGGGATGAGTTGTGGGATGCCCCGATACGTCGCCGAAGTCATCCGAAGAGCAGGGCTCTCAGCTTACTACCGCATGGTCAAACCCTGCACCCTTCTTCCTTATCCCCACCGCGTGGCCACACGCCATGCACGACCCAACCACCGATATCTATCCGCATGGTGACGACCACGCCAGGCCAGGCACCCATTCGCAATCCTACGGACGCGGCAATATCAAATGATAATCCACCTAACATCATCAGCTAAAACATGACGATGCAATCTGCTAAAGTCGCTATAGTTGGAACCATATGGGTGTGCCTGGGCCTTGCCGTGGCATGCGCGCGAAGAGGAGGACTGGATGAACACGTGCTCGGACTCCCTTCTGGGGTCCCGCAGGCAACGCACCCTTCCGCGCCTTTGTTCGCGAGCATGGCTCCACCCCGGCAGGCCGCAGCTTTACAGCTCGGCCTAGGAGGGTTGGCCAGGACACTAGCCATGAGGGCGCGGTCCACCATCATCAACTATGGTGCCACACTACAAGGGAGACGCACCTACGGAGCCACACGCATCATGTACAATTAAGCGTAATATTTAAACATCCTGAGGGCGAGCGACGTTCACTTCGGGGGCACCCTCATCGACTTCAGGGTCGAGGGAGGCGAACGCATCGACTCAGCATTGGCCCGGTTCGAGATGTCCAGGCTGGAAGCATACCCAGCAGGCTTCGACAATCCCAACTTCCAGATCCTTACTGTGATCTTATTTCAGCACGGCTGCTGCCACCGCCGCACCACCATCTGCCCCGCATTCAGCAACAGCACGACAAACTCCTGGAGCAAATTTGCAGCCATGGACACCTGGCCGCGCGTTCGCCAGGGAACACCGGGAGCGTCTTCAGCGGGCGCAGCGCTAGCACATGCTACGCCGAAATAAGCGACGCACCGGCAGCCCGCCGCACAGCATTTGGAACGATGGAGAGCCCGCTGAGTCCATTATGCTTTCAGGCCGCGACGCCAACAACAGCTACGAACAGGCGTCTGGCTCAAACGCGGGCTGGCCGTCGGCGGCCAGCTGCGCGCCACCTGACGCTACTGCTTTTTTTTGGCACGCACCCGACGATGTATCTGATTCCAGCGCGGATGCCTGCGCTGCCTCCTCTACCGGTGCGGAACGCCACGACTGGTCAGACCTGCCCGATGGCGATAACGCAGCCGCGCAGCACCTATGCCTAGGATATCATCACACCAAGAAAAGGTGGAGGCGACACGTGGCAAACAAAACAAACCATGGGATATTCAGGCGAGCAGTGCGCGTCTTCTCCCGCAAGGGGGGGGTCGCGGCAAAGGTTGTAGACGCGTCCGCTGATTGCACAGCAAAGGCATAATAGCCACGTTCCTGGCTCGATTGACCGACTGCGACTTTGAAGACCCATTCCCAGGAGGCAAGGGTATTGGCAAAAGGTCGCAGGACCACAGCAGGCGCGGGCAAGGGACGCAGGCTCTATCCAATGGGTAAGAATTGGAAGAGGATGGCACGCAATACCTGCGGGAGCGACAAACACTTCCAGGCGCAATGTCCGAAGAGAGGCGGCAAGGGGGGCGGATCCGTGCCACTTGGCTCGGGCCAGTCCGAAGCGGATGCCATCGAGTGTATTAAGTTCCCCGAAATTGGCCACCCTTTGTACTCTCAAACCACTTCGTCTTGGTTTTTGATGGCCCACTTCGCCAGCGCCGCCGCGTCGGCAGGGCGGCGCGCGGAGTGCCCCCGCGACGCCCACGTCGAGGGCGGGGTCGGCGCGCGCGGGCGCGGACAGCACGAAGACTCCGGCCTCAGGGCCCCAGGGCAATCCGCCGGAGGCGGACGTGGATGAATCGCCGGAGTTCGAAGACGAGGACAAGAACAATACTGATAGCGAAAGCAGCGCTAAGCAGAAAGCTGAATTCTTCGCAGGCAGCTCGACACCTGTGCCTGATCAGCCATTCACCGGATGGTCCGACAAGTCGCGGGCGGGCCCGGCTTTTCGACGTACGTGGGCACCGAAACTATCTGCTGCAGGCCCGGGAGGTTCGAGCTCGGCCACGGGCAGGGACAGGCCAAATCCTGACGCTCCCCCTGACGCTGCAGCGATGGGAAAACTAAAGGCCGCAGGAGACTTGCCTCCGAAGACCAGGCAAGAGCAGAGCCAGGACACTGGCAAATTGCCACAGACACAACCAGCCGGCCTACAGCCACAACCCACGCCGGAGGGCTTGCAAGTGGAAGTTTTGGCCATCATCAAACAAAATGACAGCGCTAGACAGCGCCGCTTGGGTAAAATTCCAGGGTGGGCCACCCGCTGAGGCATCTGGTGGGTCGTCGGTTGCGGCCTCGTCATCAGCCCAGCCGCCGCCGACCGCACTACTTGCGCCAGGATCAAACGACGCGCCTTCTGAGCAGGATGGCGCCGGCGCCCTGGCCAGGGCGGGCGCGGCCAGTGGATCTCCAAGCGAAGGAGGGGCGATCACGCCCAACAAAGATAATCATCCCGGCCCATCTGTTCTGCCGACGCAGCCCGCCGCCGAACCGTCGCAAGAGAGGCCGCGCAGGAAGCTCCGCAACGCGGGGCCCCTGAATCTCCCGGGGGAAAGGGCGCGGCTCGAATCCGTAATGCGGAGGATAAATTAGAATTACTATTTCCATAACGTACCGGAAACGACTGCTATGTTTGCGCGGTGGTCTCACATTTTCAGGCGCAGGCTTTTCCGTAACAAGTTTTAGAGTAAGCAAGTCATGAAGGATTGTTGATCATGGGACCCTCGCTATGGATGGGCCTCGGTTTCGGATGTTATGACCCGCATTGGGGCGGCCATCGTTACAACGCAGTCGCCGAGTGGATGCTTGGCCCGCCACCCGAATCTGTCACATGGCTACTGCTACACATCGCCGAGACGACGGATTATTCGGGCGCTACAAGGCACGCCTCCAGCTAAAGTACACGCACGGTAACGAGGATGTCCCAGCGCTGTGGATCAGAGCCGCCAGCGGACACTCGCCCCCTGGCGTTCCGTGCCCAGAATCCTTGTGCATTCCAGTGACAGCTTGAGGCGGCCATGATCCCCTTTGGTTCTTCATGCGGAACCAATAGGGAATACCTACGGAGCATCGCTGAGCACGGGCTGTCCAGTCGCGCGGAGCACGACCTACGAGGAAGGCGCGGTAGGCAGTTGGTGCACGGATGCCCGTTCCTGCCAGGAGACCCCAGGACCCGTTCAGGCTGTAGGCTCGACTCCAAACTGCACATATTCATATCTTTCCCGCGTTTGATACAAGACGGAGCAAAGGTGTGGCGTTCTGCCGGCGGCATCGTCTTGACGGATTGCTTCGACGATTTATGCCGACCAAGTACGCCGCGCAGTATGCGCTGAAGCCCGAAGACGAGCAGAAACATACACCATGATGTACGGGATTGGCCGGTGACCATGGGCGACGTTGAACTTCAGGATAGCTGGTTCGAGCCCGATGCACCGTTTCGTGTTGGGGCGGACACGTCCATGGGACATCTTGGCATGGACTCACTCGCACTTGAACTCATCGCTAGGGCAACCGCACCCAGGGGCTCCATTGAAACTGTTCGCCCACTGATGGACGCGGGGACACCTGCTGACACAGCCACGCCAACATATGCCGGGCCACCGGCAGCCTTGCCAACCGATACAGGCTCATCATCACGGGTGATACCGCAATCCAACGACGTCTCCTCTAATATCTCTGATGTTTTCGGTATTTTCGATCCGTGGGCCGATGCCCTGCGCAATGTGCCAGCAGGGCCTCCCATGAATTTCGGACCGGCAAGGCCGCTGCCAAACGCTGGCTCCACTAGGTTCGAGCCCGCGGCATTCGGTCAGCCAAGGTCCGAGCCGAGCCTGGCGTCAGGGGCGGACGCGCCCGATGGATGACATGCAGCATCGACGAGCAATGATGACCTTGTGCAGCGCATGGCCACGCTGCGCCAACATCCTGACTTGGCAGCAACTACAAGGGCAACAACGCCCCTCTGCACTCCACGCCAAGGCCAGGCCATTGGCAATCCAACGTGCTCACCGATGGTAGTCCCAATAACGGACCAGCCTGGACACAGGCAGTCCGCACGTGAGCAGCAGACATGGATGCGACAGATCGGAACAAGTGGGCGCCCCCCTGGGAATGGCACCCCGATGCGAGTCCATCGACAGACAACCCAGATAGGCTGCCATTCATTCCTGCATTCGCCGCGCACCAAATTTACCTTCCACTCCAAAGACCAGCTCCACCACAGATGGAACATCCGCTATTTCCCGAGCACCATGCGGAGATCCATGAAACACCATTGGTGGGCCAATTGGCGCAGAAGCAAGTGACTCGGGACATGGCGGATGACTTCTATCGTTTGCAAACGGCACGTGTCTCAGATTCACAGACGCATCCTCACATGGATTATCGCCCTTCGCCTACAGACCCAAACGCGATAGCGCAGCCACCAGCGCTCGAGGTTAACCCGACATATTTGCATGATAGCCACGCCACGATGCAAGCAAACATGCAAGCAGCGAAAGTAGCCCGGAGTGCCGCGCGTGACCGACATGTAAGGCGGATGCAACAGATCGCCAACCGCGACGTTCAGCGCGGACACGCGCCGACCGCGAGGTCCACTCCAAGTTCCAGGGATGGACCACTGCCGCCTCCATACGAAGCGGATGAGTCATCGCTGCATCGGCGCGGGCGGGCGTGCCCGAGCTCAGACGCACTTGCGGTGTTGGATATATCATTCACACAGTGCGCAGTTTGCCTCGAGTCCTTCGCACTGCGCGGAAAGATGCGGAGGCTACAGTGCGGTTACCAATGCCATGCCGAACTCTGGGGCCGCAACGCTCGGGTGTACGCGTTCAGGGGGAGGGCAGGGGCCGATGTAGAGGCTCCCTGTGATATCTGCATTGGGCCGGGCATCACTGTGACGGAATATCCATATGTGAGACACGTCGACACATCGAGCTCAGCAGTCGTGGCCATTCAGCGGGCTCACGGCATATCTGATTTGCGCTGGACGCTGGATGAGGTCTCGGTGTCGACCCCTCCGACAAGCTCTGCCACGAGCCATATGATGCCGGCAATTTCCCCAGCAATGGCAAGTCCGGTCCCGCTTCTAAGCGATGCCGGGGTACTTGCTGCAGTCAACGCCCAGTCAATGCAGGACGCGGGGGCACTTGCGGCCCATGCAGCGCCGAATCTTTTCAACGATCCATTGCTTGACCGCCTAAAGCAGAAACAGCAATTATCCCAGTGCGACCCTACCTAGGAGTTGGAGCCCCTAGGAAAGCAGCATTAGTAGTAACAGTAAAGCTAAGCTAAAGCCAAGCAGCAGCTAAGCTACAGCTAATCTAAAGCTAAAGCTAAGCTAAAGCTGAGCTGGAGCTAAGCTAAAGCTGAGCTGCAGCTGAGCTACCGCTGAGCTACCGCTGAGCTACCGCTAAGCTAAAGCTAAGCTAAAGCTTAAGCTAAAACTAAGCTGAAGCTAAGCTAAAGCTAAGCTAAAGCTAAGCTAACGCTAAGCTGAAGCTAAGCTAAAGCTAAACCAACGCTAAACTAAAGCTAAGCCAAAGCTAGCTAAAGTTAAGCTAAAGCTAAGCTAAAGCTAAGCTAAAGTTACGCTAAAGCTAAGCTAAAGCTAAGCTAAAGCTAAGCTAAAGCTTAGCTAAAGCTAAAGCTAAAGCTCCCAGGGGACTGGGGGGAACCGATCCCAGGGGACTGGGGGAACCGCCCGGGGCGCTTTGCACTGCCCGGCCCCTTTAAGCTAAGAGAGTAAGAACCCTTCTAGGCAGAGCCTAGGTAGGGAACAACAACAACAACAAAAACAAAAACAACAACAAAAACAACGGGTGGGTGCAAGACACCGCCGCAACCCTCGCTCGGCCATGGGCAGGAGGGTGGACCCCCCATCGAACCATGCGGGAACAGGCAGTGATTGTCGAAAGGGCGATGTACGAACAGCCCGCGGCATTCATGCTGCAGGACAACCAGATCCGCGCCACTAGCGAAGAAACGAACACACTGCCCGAACCGATCAACACAAAAAGGTACGCCGACAGGGCAGTTGAACGCGCGCCCGCCCCGGTGGAAGAAACCAACGCCTTTATGGCCAACTAGGACCCTCTGACTATGAATCTGTCGAGGAACCAGTTCATCGTCCACCGGAAGGGGCTCAAAAGGCAGATGGGCGCGGAAACGCATGCCATTTCGACCCCAGCCAGCATCCAGCATAAGCATTCAGCAGGCAAGTTCAAATCAGTGACCCCCCGTAGCCTGGGACACAGGGCGTGGCAGGCACTTCGGATGTTGTGTTGGACCCAGAATGTGCCATCGATGATCCCGATGCTGTGCACCTAGAGGCGGCCCTCAGGACCCGTGAGCATCTAGGTTGGAAATCAGCGCCCCCCGCCCCGCCGCCGCTGGAGCCCGAGCCCGAGCCGTCTGAGGATGTGGGGGTGGATCTGGGGGTCGCGCCTGGAAGGCCGTGGCTGTTTCAGGGGCACTCGGTGGTGAAATGCGAGGTGGGGGGCCCTGACCGCATGTGTTTGTTTGTTTGCAAGTCTTGGGGGGCCTCGCTGGCCCAGAGAGTGTCCCCTGGCAAAGGCCTCGCTGGGGCCTGTGGGACCTCGGCACCCAGGGCTCAAGACCCAGAGGTCCCGCCTGCGTCGGTTCCTCCACCCCCTCGGCCCTCGCCCCTCCTCGGCTGTCTGCGTTGAGAGGCCCAGAGGAAGCCGATGCCGAGTGGCTGCAGGGGAAGCTGCCGGGGTCCAGCGTGGGCGTTGGGCCCTCGTCGGCTGGGTCCGTCGCGTCGGGGCCCGCGGGCGGGCCCCCATGTGGGTCCCGCGGCCGATGGTGCCTGGGGCCCCGCCAGCTTCCACCAGAACGGGGTGTCGGTCCTCCTCCTCCCCCTCCTCCCCCTCCTCCTCCTCCTCCTCCTCCTCCTCCTCCTCCTCCTCCTCCTGCTGTCCACGTTGTCCACACCGGGGTGAGCGCATCCCAAGTCGAGAGCGGCCCTCCTCCCTCGAGGGGCCACTGGGTCCGAGGTGCCCTCCCGACGGGCGAGCGTCCCGACGGGTGGGGCTTCGGCCCAAGCTGCTCGCCTGCATGGTGTTGTGTCGCCCGATTCTGCGGTGGAACGGGCCAGGGAGTGCAGGCGCGTGGAGCGTGAGGCCCAGGCCACGGCGTCGTGGCCGCTCGTAGGCGATCAAGCCTCCGTGGCGCCGCTGTGTCGGCAGGCGGACCTGGTCCGCCTTGCCCCGTTCCATTACATTCCATTCCTCTTCCTCTTCCTCCTCTTCCTCCTCCTCCTCCTCCTCCTCCTCCTCCTCCTCCTCATATCCCCATGTTCGCCATTCCTATACCAGTTGTTCCCATTTTACGTCGATGAGTTACTATCTCTCGTGTGTCGTGTTCCTCTCCTTCGTATCTTCTGGGGACGGGGTGCGCCAGGCCATCGAGTGCCGCGACTCGTTCCAGGAGTTCAAGCGGCAGGTGGCAAAGCACGCGGAATATGCGCGCACGGCCGCTGGAGGGGCAGATCATGCCAGTAAGTTTGGCGACCGGTTCTTCGTCCTCCTACGAGTTTCGAGCCGCGGTTTTTTTTCTCCAAGAATGCCTCCTCCTCCTTCTCCTCCTCCTCCTCCTCTTCCTCCCCCTCCTCCTTCAAGCCTTCTTTCCCCATTGAAGCCGAGTCACCAGACCCCCCACTATTGAAACGAATTGTGGCCACCAGACAAGCCTAAAAACCCGTTGAACCCCCTCCACTCTCCTTTCTCCTCTTCCTCCTCCTTGCATGTTTTCCCCCGCTCCTTCCTCCTCCTTCTCCTCCTCGGCTGCATCGCTGCGGGTGTCGGTCCTCCGCGCCTTCCATGGCCCGATGCAGAGGAGCGAGGAGGAGGAGGAGGAGGAGGAGGAGGAGGAGGAGGAGGAGGTTGGGGCTGCGGCGGCGGCGGCGGCGGAAAATGGTTGTTCCGTGTAGAGGTGCTCTCTTTGCTCACTCTTGGGCCTGTCGTTCCCCCACGAGAAGTGGGATGTTCCGGCCTCTTCAGGACAGAGGATTGAAGGAAAAGACCCAGGGGCGATGCGTCGTCTGCGCCTCCCCGTGGCTTTAGCTCGGTTCCAGCGGAAGAGGCAGGGGGGGGGCGAGGGACAGGAAAAGGAGGACGTATAAGTTAAAGTGAAAGAAAAGGGTGAAGAGGTGGAGGAGAGGAGAAGGATGGCGGGAAGAGGAGGCGGACCAGAAACCAGAGCATACCCATGGTGCATCGACGATGTTGCAATAAACCCTTGCGTCCCAAAGTGCCCTCCTCAGAAGTCTCTGCAAGAATCCTGGTTCACTGCGGGATGCCCTCCTTTGAGAAGAGCGCCCGATGGGCCAGGCATGCAGGTGAGAGCCACAGTTTGTAAATGATCAACCCTGAATCCTTCTAGTTTGGGGGGGCGTAAATGCAACAGGTTCGCGTCGTGTCGACCAGCGGCGACCCCGCCGCCGGCGTTAAACGTTGAATGCCACCGGCGACCCAGAACTGGTCGATGTTGAACGATCTGCCGTTTCGGAAACGACCGATCGTTCAAGGTCGATCGTTCAAGGTTGAACGATCCCCACGGTGTCAGGGTCAGGAACCAACGCCGGGGTCGACACGGCACGAACCTGCCGTAGGGAATTTTAGGCAGTTATATGAAGTGTCTGGGGAGACCCCCGGTCTGAAAGAACGGTGCGCCGCGCGTGCGAGGGAGACATCCTGGCAGCTCTGGGTTCCGAGATGCCCTGTGCTCAGGTGGTCAGGCCACCTTGGTTTGAGATATCCTCGCGACTCTGACCTCGGAGACGCCTTGCCCCATGATGGTACGATCTCTTTTGCCTTAGACATCCTCGCAACTCTGGGTTCCGAGATGCGTGGTCCAGCCATTTTCGCCGGAGACATCCTCCCAGCTCTGACCTCGGAAATACCCTGAGCTCAGGTGGCCAGGTCACTTTAGCCTGAGACAGCCTCGCAACTCTGACCTCGGAAATGCTCTGGGCAGAGGTGGTCAGGCCACTTTTCCCTGAAACAACTTCGCACCTCGGAGATGCCCTGCCGCATGGTTGTCTGGCCACTTTCACCTGAGACATCCTCGCAACTCTGGATTCTGAGTTGCCCTGAGCTCAGGCGGTCAGGCTACTTTCGCCGGAAACATCTTCGCAACTGTAGGTTTCTAGATTCCCTGAGCTCAGGTGGTCAGGCCGCTTTCACCTGAGACAACCTCGCAACTCTGACCTCGGAGACGCCCTGCCCAATGATGGGCCGGCCCCTTTTGCCTGAGACATCCTGACAGTTCTGGGTCGAGATGCCCTGAGCTCAGGTGGCCAGGCTACTTTCGCTGGAGACATCCTCGCAACTCTGACCTCGGAAATGTCTAGTTCCGAGATTCCCTCACCTTTTGTGGTCAGACCGTTTTCGCTTGAGATATCTGTATAACTCTGGGTTACGAGAGATGCTATGAGCTGAGGCGGTCAGGCCATTTTCGCTGGAGATATCCTCGCGTGATACGTCATCCGAGCGCTAGCCACATCCCGTTATTCGATTGGTCCTGTCGCCTGCCACGTCCCTGATTTGCGTATGGTGTTGCCGCTCGAACGCCAGCCACATCCGCTTCCCTCGATTGCCTTGCTCCTTCCCTCATCCCTCTCCCATCTGTCCTTTTTCCTCCAGATTTGTTTCTCTGCCCCCCAGCAGAATCCTAAACTCTGCGGCATGTTCGGGCATGTGCGTCTATAGATTCGATGGTTTCCAGATTGTACATCCGACTGTGCATCGGACTGTGTGGCGTCTGCGCACATGTGTGGCCATGTTGTTGAGACTTTTGCAGGGTTGCATGGACATGTGCGTGCATGCGACTGTGCGGCATGTGCGCTCAAGTGCGGCTCCTTGCGGACCTCAGAACGAAAGTGAGCACTATAGAAATGAGTTTTGTGTAGGAGTAGTGTAGAGCAGAGTAGAGTAGAATAGAGTAGTGTAGGATTGAGTATACTAGTGTAGAGTAGGGTAGGGTAACGTAGGCTAGGCCAGGGTAGGGTATGGTAGAATAGAGCAGAGTAGAGCAGAGTAGAGTTGAGTAGATGGTAGAGCAGAGTGGGGAAGGATGGAGTAGAGTGGAGTAGAGTGGAGTAGGGTCTACCCCAGTTCAGTCCAGTCCACCCCAGTCCAGTCCACTTCATTTAAGTCTTTTGATATTTTTGGAGCCTGCGCTGGCTGATACTAGACACCGATGGCGGAGGGGGTCGGCATGGAGTCTGGTCGACAGCTGGTCGAATAGGGGATGAAGTGTTAAGGAGCAGTGATGAAGTTTTCCCCGAAGGGGAAGAAGGAGGTTGGAAGAGAAAGCACTTTTTGCCATCTCCACCCATAGGGCTGATGGGATTACGTTGTCGAGCACTTTCCTGGATGAGGCTCTCGTGTGGCTGTTCATGTTGTGTACAGAATTGCATCCAAATCACGAGGCCAGAGTGCCAAACGCCAACCCATGACACGTACTATATTCAAGGCAAGTATCGCAGAAGCAAGCCGAGGTTGGCGTGGGGAATGCCAAAGCTTTCGACAACTACGCTGACTCCGTGGAGGCACACACGAATTGGATCAGAGCACCGCAACGTCCGGGAGCTCACATCGCGGATGACGAGACGGACGGAGACCATCATGAGGCCATGGCCGCCGATTTCGATGGCGGCGAGTGCCCAGAAGAGCTCCTGGCAGAGCAGGCCGACGCCGAGGCGATGGCCTCCAAGCTGGCAAAGGGCTGCCAGAAAGACGCTAGGAAGGCGCTGGGCTTCTGTCATCATGCTCGGCCCTCTGGTGGAAGCCGCGGAGGCGGCGGCGGTGTCTCCTCGGATCGCGCCAAGAGGCTCGAAGCCCAGACCCAACTGCACCCTGCACCACCTCTACCTCCCCCGCCCTCCCTCCCCGCAGTCTATTTTGCTGGTCCAAGCCGTGCTAAGCCCGAGCGCGCTCCTCGCCTCCCCTGCAGAGCCGCCCCCGCCAGCTGCCCGGACCGAGGCGAGGCCATGGGCGCGTGCTGCACGTCCGCGGCAGGGGTCGACCGCCGGGAGGCGCGGGCGCGGGCCGCCAGGAAGGCCAGGGGCCCAGGCGAACGGCGCCGTGCAGCCCAGGGGCGACCTCGCGCCGCCCCCGGCCGTCGAGGAGGTGGACGAGGTGGCCCAGCTGAAGCTGCTGCTTGGGCAGGTGCCCGGCATGCGGGCGCAGGAGGTGCTGCTGGCGATGGCGGCCTTCGTCACCATCGACGTGCGCTTGGCAGGCCTCGGGCGGCTGGAGGAGCTGCAGCGGGAGGGCGCCCAGGGCGAGCTGTTGCCCCTCGGCTGTGTGGAGGCCGTGGTCGAGGCGATGGAGGTGCATAACGGCCCGGGCTGCGCCGCGCTGCAGGAGAGCGGCATCCGCTGACTGCGCGCAGCGGCGGCCACCCCAGCCGAGTCGCTGAAGGTCACCGGCTCTGGCGGCTGCAGGTCCGTGGACCGGGCGATGGAGATGACAGGCAGCCTGCAGATCGGGAGCCTCCAGATCGCGGCGTGCGAGGCCCTGTTCAACCTGGCGGCCAACAGCACCTCGAGCAAGACGAAGATCGCGGCTCTCGGCGGGGTGAGCGCGACCCTGAAGGCGATGTCGGCCTCGATGGGCGACGCGCGCGTGCAGGAGGCGGCTTGTGCGTGCTTGCGCATGCTGACGCCCAACCAGTCGAACCAGACTAGGATTGCGAATGCTGGGGGAGCCGAGCGGATCCTGGAGGCCATGAGATAAGGCAGCACCTGGGCGACGCAGGGTTCTTGAACGAGGCATGTTGCGCTCTCTGCCACTTGGCCTACGGACACCCCGAGAACCATAAGCAGATGCCCTTGTTGGGCTGCTGACTTGCATGAGAGAGCACGTTCCATCGCCAGGCTTGCAGGCGCACGCAATGTGGGGCCTCAAGAACATGTGCGCCTCGAGCTCGGAGAATCAGGTGACGGTGGCCGAGGCGGAGGGCGTCAACCTCGTGCGCATCGCGCTGGATTGGCACGCGGAGGCGCCTGCTGTCGTGGAGCAGGCGCTGTGGTTGCTGCGCAACCTCGTCGACAAGAACGCCGACAGCACGGCCCAGTTCCGTGCCCTCGTGGGGGAGACCGGCGGCGCGCAGCGGGGGGGGGAGGGCGAGGGGGCAGTCCTTCCAAGAGGGCACCCCGCCTCGCTTCCAGGAAGCGCAAACACGGATTGAGGCAACGTGGATTCGTGACGGGCCCCGTTTCCACGCGGACTCGACGCGCTCCGTCGCCAGATGAGGCGGAATTGGCTTCATGTTGTCGGGGGGTACCTTCCTCGATCCATGGATCTGGCGCCCGCGCGGCCGATCCACGGATCCCTTATCCTTGTTGGCGTGGAGGCTTTGCTGCGCTCTATCGCAAGAAGACTTCCCGGATACCTTTGAGAGAGGGCCGACCCTGTCTGCCCAGAAAGTTCCTGCCTTCTGCGAGGGCCGCCCCCCTTCGCCCTGCCCCCTTCTGCCGCCGACAAGAAGCTGGTGAATGAGCTGATGCAGAAGCACTCCGCCGAGTCGAACGTGCAGAACGCCGGCAACGCCCTCGAGGCCGTGCTCCACGACAAGGGCACCGTGAACCGCGCCTCCCTGCTCAGCACCTCCAGCGGCTCGTGAGGCCACCGGGCCCGGTCTCCGCCGCCCCCCCCCTCCACTTCGGGCACCTGGGCTTCCGCCGTCGTCGTGTTCAGGACGCCTGCCCCCCCCATCAAGGAGCTCTCGGCGCTCTCTCGTCCCGGGGGCCGGTCTGCCGCCCTGGGTCGGGCGTCGGCGCTCGGGGGCCGTGGGCGGTCGTGGTGCCTCCGCGGCGCGCGGCGGTCTCGGGCCCCCGCATCGCCCTGCGCCCAGGCGGCCTCCTCTCCTCTGGCGCCGGCGAGCCGCGACTGTTCTGTTGCCCACTCCTGAGCAGTGCCTCGGGGCGGCGCCTCTTCCCTCCACCTCCTGCTCCTCTTCGTCCATCCTGCTCCTGGTCCCCCCTCACTCCTCACTCCTCGCCATCATCCTGACCATCCTTTTTCTCTGAACGTTTCCGTCTCCATCGTCATCATCGCCATCTTCGTCACTCCTCATCCTCCTCCCTCCTCATCCTCATCTTCGTCACCCCTCATGCCTCCTCCTCCTCCACCTTCATTCCTTACCCTTATGAGTAACTCCTCCCTGTCGCACCCCAGACGTGTCGGCAGGGCGGGCCAGGCGTTTCGCCTGAGACTTTCTCACCGCTTGTGATTTTGAAGCTTGACGCTTGCAACAGTTTCACGGATGGAGAGGGCGGGTGGTTTTCGCCTTGGCGCCGCACACATTCGACTTGAAAGTTTGCAGCAGTGTTGAGGATTGAGGGCGGGCCGTTTTCTTAATGTGGCTCTCGCCCTAGCGCCGCGCTCATTCGTTTCAAAAGCAACAGCTTCAAGGATGGAGAGCGGGTCGTTTTCAAATTGTGGATATTCGTCAAAATTTGCAGCAGTTTCAAAGATGGGGTGCGGTTCCTTTTCAACATGTGGTTCGTGCATTGGTGCCGCGCATTTTCTTTCGAACATATTGCGGTGGTTCCAAGGATCCGTATGGGTCAAGTCCCAGAAATGGTGTGATGGCACGATTTGGGTTTGTCCAGGCGCAATCGTCACGTTGGCTTGCCGTGTTAAAGCCCCAGGAATGATGTTCTGGTGCAATTCAGAATTAGCAGGATGCAACAGACACGTTGATTCGCTGCGCTGATCTCCCATGAACGGCGCTTTGGCACTTCTGGGGAGTTTCCGACAGCTGTCTCCAATGGAGCACTTACGGCAAACAAACAAATCATTGTAGGGACCCATGAAGAGAGAATTTGGAGGGGCAGGTTAATTCAAACATCGTTGATGCGTCTTGGGCTTGTACAGGTCTTCGTCGTCGTCGTCGTCATCATCGTCGTCATCATCACCAGTATCATCATCATCATCATCATCATCATCATCATCATCATCATCATCATCATCATCGTCATCGTCATCATCATCATCATCATCATCATCAGCGTCAGCGTCAGCGTCATCGTTATCATCGTCATCGTCATCGTTATCATCATCGTCATCATCATCATCATCATCATGATCAGCATCATCATTATCACCACCACCATCATCATCATCATCATCATCACCATCATCCGAATGTGGCTCATACGTGTTAGGCTGATCCGGTATCTGTTCCCGCCCACCCACCCAGGACGGCCAGACATGCGATAGGGCGAAGCCCGTCGGAATAGGCCTTCGAAAGCAGGAGGGACATGATGATGACGATCGAAGGTAGCTTATCAGCAGCAGGATGCGTGATCACACGATTCAAACTCTCTCGATTGCAGCACCTGGCCCGCGAGCGGGAGGCCAGCACCACACAAAGAACTGAAATGATAAGTAACACTCTGGTCCCAGCAGTGCTTCCCCTCGGGCTGTGATGGTACTGATTGACGCTCCACTGAATTCCAAAGCCACTTGTGAACATCATGCTGCATCTCGAGGTTAATGACCATCACAGCCCATCCCCGCCAGCTAAGCGAGCGAACTTGAAAGAAGACTTCACTTGCATCCAGAATCGAAGCCACAAGGGCGGGTAGACTCCGGCAGGAATGTCGGATTTGCGGAGGGGCACGCG
Organism: Prorocentrum cordatum; assembly: GCA_963575745.1. NCBI lineage: Eukaryota > Dinophyceae > Prorocentrales > Prorocentraceae > Prorocentrum > Prorocentrum cordatum. The sequence continues at coordinate 276,965 of CAUYUJ010014522.1, forward strand.
CAGCCACTTCAGGTCGACTGCCGCTCGTGCGCACGACCTGGCACGATCTGAAATAGGCTCCAGCTGCGCGCTCACGTCGGCTCCGAGCCATTCCCAAATTGGGTTCGCCCACACAGGCGTGAAATGGAGAGCCGACCAAGTGAATCTTACACCCACTAAGTACAATGAAAGAAGCGTGACCTCAAACTCAAAGACCAAACCGGTGAATCGCCACATACTTCTGCTCTGATTTTGCGATGGTTAGTAACCTGATCAAGTGCCTTCCAAATTTCGGCGGCCCGTTCAGCAGGAAGCTGGAGTAGGGCGTCGGACATCGCGGAGGCCTGAGCAGAGTCACCTAAGCCGTGCAACATAATGTAGCGGCCCCCTGACGCATTTACCGACGCATTGAGGAGGTCCACACCTTTCCAGGACTCCTCCAAGGCCGACAGGGAGCCGCGGCCCACCGCCACGGCGACATCCGTCACCAGCACTGTGACGTCGGAGGCCGCCCGCGTGAAAACACCCCCAGCGTTGGCGATGTCCTCGGACAGGCTGATGACGGCGCCCACGCCCTTGGCCAGCATGGGCGAGAAGCTCGACGGGCTACTCCACGGCGCCAGCAACAGCACAGCCCCCTGCGACAGCCACCAGGCGCGGCCCACGCTGAACAGGCCAGCAAGGCTCTTCCGCCACGGCGAGGGGCGGGGTCGCCTCGGCGCAGGCGGCGGCGGCGCGGGCGTCGGCGCCGCCGCTTCCCCCTCAGTAGCGGCTGCGAACGGGTTCGGCAGCCCACTGGCCGGCACGCTCCAGGGCGAGGGCACTGCCACGCTGCCGAAAGGTGTCCCCACCAGCGACCAGGACGACGGTGGCGTCGGTCCTGCGGGTAGCGTCGAAGCTGGCGAGGTCGCCTTGGCGCCTGGCGACCTCGGCGCTCCGGGGGCGGGCGACGCCGTGCGAGAGCTCCTCGCCGTAGGAGGCGTGAAGCTCTTCGCGGAGGCCGGCGGTGTGTACACGCCGCCCACAAACGTGCTGCCCACTTGCGGCGCCATGGTCACCAGTATGGGGCCCGCAGTAGCTCTGGTCGCACGTACTGTCTCCAGCCGTCGGCTACCCAGCGCAGCTGCTTCTCGTGGCCCGCGGTGAGCAGGTCGGTCAGTACTGCGTTGGCCGACTGCACGTCGAGGTAGATCCTGAGGCTGAAGTCGCTCACCCAGCGGCCGCCCTCGCGGATCTCGGAGAACGGGATGCCCTCGGCGCGGGAGTCGGTAGCCCAGCCGGCGCGCGGGCTATGTCGGCCCCAGCTCACGGTAAGTCCCAGCGCCGCTTCGGTTGCCTTGAGCTAAGTGCGGTAAAAAGAGGTTGATCATGAGGGGTCTGCTGCACCCAATACCAGAAGGCCTCGAGGATGTCGGCGTGACGTCCTGGGGGCATGGCCACCTGGGGCCGCTGCGCTTTCGTACCGAACCGCACTCCCAGGGCCAGGACAACCGGATCACACTTTCCGTCGATAGCACGATGATGAGGGAAGGAAATGCGTCGCGGGCGCAGGCCGAGTATCTTCGACGGCCTGAGCCCAGTGTGGCACTGCAGAACCAAGCCTAAGCTGAGCCTCACGTGCCCTGCCGCCGCCAGGTAGATGCTCGAAAGCTTGCCAGGCGCCTTCCCCAGCGGCACAGTGTGCTTTATCACTCGTGACCTCTCCCAGCCTCGTAGAACCGCGTCTGCCCACTTCAGCTCGCCTTTCATTCTGGGGAAAAACCGTTCCACCGCCGCCAAGAGATTGCAGAACTTGGGCGGTGTCAATAATTCAGGATTCGCATGCATTCTTGTACTCCACCAGCGCGTCGTCCCACTGGTCCGGGCCGACGGGTTTAAGGTGGTTGGCGATGGCCCAAGCTGTGAAGCACCGGGCTTCCCGCCTGTACGTCTCGATCGTCTGCGGCTTGATCCGCGCAGCTTGGTGGTGGTCCAGGCGCCGCGGCCCACGCCACCTCGTTTACGACGTGACAGCCAATCTGCTGCCTGGTGCTTGGTGTCCACCCAGGGCAGCACGAACATGCGAACATGATACCCGTAGCCAAACATAGAGCAGCTCGTCGTCGAAGAAGTAAGTTGAGCCCTGCTGCCGACGAGCGCCCTTTGGCCATGGCCGCTGAGAGGCCCTCGTTGTCCTCCAGGTTGGCGACCAAGTAGCCATGCGCCCCTGGGGAGCGACTGAGCGCGGCGAGCAACTTCAGCGTTGCCCTGCCCTCGCCCAGCGTGATGTGGTCTGGGCGTTGCCATCGCCCTGATCCCAGCTCGGTCCAGTCGCAGTCGGGCTTCTCGAGGAGGCTCCTCGGGACCCGGGAGACCGCGATGCGATTCGCGATCTCTTTGTCGGCCCTGCTGAGGTGGACGCCCTGCCGTCCTGCCTGGCGACGGTGTGGCCAGGCAGCGTCCCTGCGGCCACCAGCTCCTCGCGTACGTCGAGGTCCGCAGCGGTCCCGACGATCCCGTAGCCGCCGAAGTCGTCCTCGTTCGTGCCCTCGGCGTCGGACGAGAACACCAGCGGCGCCGCGGGGGCATTCAGCACGCACTCCATCGACAGCACCAGGTGGGCCATGGCCTTCAGCTCGCGCCTAGCCGACGGCCACCAGGTGATGGCCTGGTTAGCGTGCTTTCTGTGTTGCGTTCTTGTCGCAGTGGTGTAGCACGTGACGTCGCCAGATGATTTCGGCTCAGCATCGAAGTCATGGCGCGTACGACTAGGTAGGTGTCGCGATATTGCGAATCCACTTCTAAAAACAGTTGCGTTCGAAACATCAACGTTCAAGAGTCCCCGCGTCGATTTCGAGCGACGGTTGTGACGCGTTATTGTTAAACGTTGGTGCCGATATCGTAGAGGAGCGGTGGCACATGCTCAAAAGGCTTGAGGATGTGGTCCTCCTCCTCTCCAGCTTCCTTCGCGAGCTCCGCCGCACATCGCCTCTGCATCATCCGCCATCTCTGTTCCCCTCTCCGTTCCATCTTTTCATGTGTCCTGACCCTCCTGCTCTTCGCTTGCGTCCACGCTGTCTCTCGCTTGGTTTCTTTCGTGGGGTATTGTTGGCCCTTCGAGTCAAGGGAGGTGTACGCGCACACCGTTCGCCTCGCATGTTTTCCCAAGCCATGTATCCTCGTTCGGGCTCGCCTACAGCAGGCTGGCCTGGGGGCCGTCAGGCTGACTTGGTGATCAGACGTTTCGGAGCTCGCTGACTTATGGCGATGCGCGGTCGCTGCTGACAGAGTGACAAGAATTTGCGACGGGGTCGTTCATCGCAATATTGCCCGTGCAAAGGTGAAGTTTACAGGGGGCGACAGTGGGCAGGGGAGGGCAGAAAGATCCCGGACAAGATAATACAGGAAGTCGAAGAGTTCGAGCTTGACAAGGACGCATTCGCATGCGTACACGTGCACAAGAAAGTGTTGACGAAGAGGTGTTGGCTCTTAGTCGAGCACAGGCTGCGCCTGCCATGCCGGAGCGTATCCGGCCGCGGCTTTTGTTTGGACGATGTGTCGGCACCCTAGAGTAATATCCTCGCAGATGTGCTGGCACATGTTTCGATTAGCCACATACTCTCCAAGTTTGGGTCATTGCGAGCGTATCGGCATCGAGGTTTGGACCATGGTTCTTGCGGCGAGTTGCATAATGATTATTACAGCAATCTCGTGGATATTATTCGAGCCATTCCCAGAGCGGTTCTCACAAAATATACAGAACGCGTCTTGTAGTGGTTCCTGCTGCGGTCCTGAAGCGAGTGATGAGTGTTACTTACAGCCTTCCGTAGCTCTACGTGGGTATATCACAAGTAGTAGATGAATTGAGCGTGGCTTAGGCTGTCGTAGCTTGGCGCGGCTTATCGACATTAAGAGTATTAGCTTAGCGTGGCCTGGCTTGACCTATGCTGGCCTACGTGAGTACATGCCAGCTTGATGAATGGCAGCTCAGCTTGGTCTAGCTAGCGTAGCGAAGCTCAACAGAGTTTGGTGCTGGTGTTGATTATCCTCGCGCAGCGCAGGTTTAGCTCAGCTAAGAACAGCTGTTTCTCCTGGCTCAGGTTGTTTCGGCTGGGCTGAGTTCGCCCAAATCTGCTGCAATCCAGAGCAGTGCTTGTGCGCTTAGCATTACTTCGCCCTACCTTGGCGTGGCTTCTTCGGTAAAGTTAGCGCGGAGGGAGAAATGGCGTTGACAAGACGGATGATGACAAAAATCACCTATGGCTCTTAGGCCCCCCAATTTGCCAGCTCCATACCGTGGGCCACAGGAGAGATGGAGGAGGAGGAGGAAGAGGAGCAGGAGCAGGAGCAGGAGCAGGAGCAGGATCAGGAGGAGGACAGGGAGGGGGATGGGGAAGCGGAGGAGGAGGAGGAGGAGAGGAGGAGGAGGAGGAGGGGAGGGAGGGGGAGTGGAGTGGGAGGGGACGGGGAGGGAGGGGGAGCGGGAGGGGGGGGGGGGGGGGGGGAGGGGGAGGGGGAGGGGAGGGGGGGGGGGGAGGAGGAGGGTGGCGGGGAGAGAAGGATGTGGAGGAGAAGGACGACAAGGAGCAGGACGTGGAGAAGGACATGGATGACGATGAGGAGGAGAGAAAAGATTGTGATGCACCAGGGCGCACCTGCATGCGTCAGGCAGGTACGACGATTTCAGGAAGCGAGCTCCAAGTGGATTATGGAGTGAATCAGGGGGCCTTGGAGGCGGGTGCACTGCCAACGGGGACATTGCCAGATCCAGTGAGCGAGAACGAAGGATGGAGAAACATTGGCATCAAACGGCCGGACTGCGATGGCGAGGAATCAAACGGGGAGGGGGAGAGGAATTCTTTGTTTGATCACACTTGAAGTTGGCGTGGTTGTTTCGGGCCTCTTCAGGGCAATTGTCTTGCACCTGGTTTCACACATGCATTCTCCCGTTAGCTTCCGCCCGAGAACAGGAACATTGCCAGATCCACTGGGAGAGAACGGAGAGGTGAAAGTGGTTCGAACCATGGCATCAGTGGTTCGCAGCAGTGGTTAGGGGGATGCGAGTGTCCTCGTTAGCAAGAAACCCTTGTTGTTGCGGGACCTTGGACATAGGGTTGTCTTTGTTGCCTCCCCTGGACCTTCCTGCCTGGCCATAACAAGCGCCAAATAACCAACAAAACACATCACCATTGGCTGCAAAACTATCAAGATCGGTTGATGTTTTTTCTTTTCGGCTGTTTTGCGTTTCCTCTGGAGGGTCTGTTTGGTTATTCCTGAGCCCTAGTGACCCTTTGAGTTTAGAGTTTCAAACAGGCAATGGGATGATCCTGCCCACCAAACCCTCCCCTCGATTTCTCTCCACTCAAAGTTGGATACAGGTGTGAACCAGCAGCGTGATGGGTCCTTGCGCCCTCACCGTCCACTCCTTCTCCATTTCTTTTCCTTCTGACTAAGTCCTCCCTGTCACATCTCGAGGCCGGTCGAAAGAGCGGGCCAGTCGTTTCGCCTGAGGTTTCCTCATCATTGATGATCGTGACGTTTAAATTTGGCAACAGTGTCGCGGATGGAGAGCGGGTCGTTTTCAAAGAATGATGTTAGCCTGAGCCCCGCGCACATCCGTCCGTTGAACAATGCAAGAGTTTCATTGATGGAGGACAGGTCGTTTTCAACACGTGGTTCTCGCCTTAGCGCCGGGCGCATTTTTTCCAAATTTGCGCCAGATTTCCGCGGATTGATGGCGGCTCGTTTTCAAAATGCGGTTCTCGCTTGAATGCCGCACATATTCGTTTGAAGAAATTTGAGAGCATCACGGAATGAGGGCGGTTCTTTTGCAAAATGTAGTTCGCGCTTCAGCGCCGCGCACATTCGTTGAAAGAGTTTCCAGGATTATCATGGCATGCGTCCCACAAGCTTTGTTTTGGCACGATGTCGGATTGACAGGATACAGCAATTACGTTGGTTCGCTTCGTTGAAGTCCCAGGAATTGTGTTCTGGCACGGTTCAGGATCCTCAAGACGAAACAGTAGCGGTGATTCGTTGCGTTGAAGTACCACGAATGGTTTCGTGGCACAGTTCAGGATTTTAAAACGGCTTTCCAACGAGTCACTTCCTTCACTGTAAATAAATCTTTGTAGGTGCATATGAAGAGGGAATTTAGAGGGAGGGTGTATTACAATATTGTTGATGAGTCTTGGGTGTGCATTATCCCTCCTCCCTCTCCTCGTCACCTCGTCTTCCCTTCCTCATGGTCATGCCCTCCTTTCATCTGCCCTCCCTCCCCCTTCATCAATTCTTCTCGTTTTCCCGTACTTGCTCTCCTCCGTCCCATGGAGAATCGATGGAGGCCGCGGGGGGGGGTAGGAGGAGGAGTGGTCAGGGGGCGCGCCAGATATTGAGTTCGTCCCCCTGGTTATACAAGGTCCTCGCGAACTCGAGCTCAATTGAGTCGGTGAAAGGTTTGCGGACGTCGATTGAACGACGTCGGCGTTGCATAGGGAGAATTCGGAGTTGAGTTGCCATAGTTTTGAAAGTTCAGTAGAAGTTCGAAGTCACCAGGGATGTCTTGCAGCGATTTGTCCTTGCGCGAATGGCCATATGATATGGCCCATATTGGTTGGTGGTCACGAGTGACGGCCTGCATTGCGCGCCACCTCTTTGTTGTTCTCTGCCGCCATTGTCCCCGTTTCGGTCCGGTCGTCCTTCACTCCGTGCTTTCTTCTTCCCCCGAGCACGTCCTGCCCATCTCGCCCCCATGCGTGCATTGTGGCTCGTCGCCCTGAAACTACTCGGCCAGCGAGCGAGGACGCAGAAGTGGAGGAGGTGCGCGGCTCCAACATCTCCCTGAAAAATAGGCTCGGGGGTAAGCAAAGTAAAACGTCTCGCGTTCAGCGAAGGCGAGTGGGAATAGGACGAGGTGGAGCGGTCACAAACAGAGGAGGGGATGGGAAGGGCAGGAGGGAAGGGGATAGGGAAGGGGAAAAAAGTGGAAGCGGAAGGGGGAGGTGGGCGAGAGGAGGAGAAAGAAGAGAGGAGGGGAGAGGGGAGCGGATGCAGGGACGGAGCCAATGAGATGGAGGAGGCAGTCAGAAAGACCCCTAGGCTTGCCAAGCTCGAGCAGCTCCTGCGCAAGAAGGACGCGATCCCCACAAGGGCCATGTCGGAGATTGTCCAGACCGCGGCGCCAAGTTTGCGCATGTCCTCCAGCCTCACCCCTCACCCTTTCTCGCGACTCTTCCCCCACCTGTTCTCTCGCACTCGATTTCCTTGTGTCCCCCTCCTCTTCATCCTCCCCTTTCTCCACCTCTTCCTCCTCCCTCATGTTGTCGTCCTCCCACTCCTCGCCCCCAGTCGAGCTCAATGTCCGGGGGGCGAATTCCATGGTACCCCGCCTTTTGCGTGTTCTGGGCTGTTGTAGTCTCAGAGGGATCGCCTTCGCGACGCTTCGCTGCCATGCTCGTGTATAGGAGACCCTCGTTACAACCGCCAGGCTGGTTATCCCCATGCCGCCCTCGTCCCCCACGATGGAGGAGGAGAAAGGCGGAAGGATGGGAAATGGGGCAGCGGGGCAGGAGGATTGAGGAGAAGGAGGTGGCGGCGGAGGAAGGGGGAGGGGCGACCACAATTCCAACAGAGCATTTCTGTTCGGCGAGAGGGGGTAACCCGTCTGGCCCACGCGAAGAACGACTAGGAATCTTGACGTTCCCAGTGCTGCCTCTCAGCCTCTCCTGATTTGATGTGTTGTTTTGGTGGATTGCGTGGCGTCTGTCTCAGCAAATCGTTTCCACTGAACTTCGTCAAGATTGAATCATTGAGCACTAGGTATTATACAAGTTTGTGTGCGTGTAAAGCTTCAGAAAACCCAAGCTATCAAAATTCACGTTGTAAGCTGTCCACAAAAGAAATCCCATGGTAAACCCGCACACAACGAGTATAGATATGTCATCCGCACAGTAAGAAGACATGTGTCAATCCCCCACAGAAGGAATCCGATTGCAGAACCGAGCAAACGGATTCCATGTGTAATCCGAACACTAGGAACCATGTTGCGAACCTTTCTCAAAAGGAATTCGAATGTAAAGCCCAACAATAGGATTCTATGTGTAATCTACACAGTAGGAGTCAGCATGTAAATCCCCCACAACATGATTCCCTCGGAAAGGGAGCCAGAAGCAGTTTGGAGGGTAAGACGTAGTCAATTGATTACATAGTTGGTTGGTTCTTCCATTTTTCCACTCACACAAACAATCCGAGTGGAAATCCACACGAACCCAACCCTTTTTTGCAACCAGTACGAATCTGTACATACATACATACACACCTATAAATCAAATAAATACCGTCCCCCCCTGGCCCCGAGTGCCACATCGCCCTGCGACATCTGGGGGACGCTCCCGGGCGTTCCGGGGAGCCTCCACAGCGCTCCAGGAGGGCCCAAGACGATTCCCAGGAGCGCCCAGAATGCGAAAGGATGTTCCAGGACGCTCCCAAGCAGCCCAAGTCAGCCTTCCGACGGCTCTCGAGGCTCCCAGGTAACCTCCAAGAGACCCCAAGAGAGGTCCGAGAGGCGTCCCAGGACGGCCCGAAGAGGCCAAAATCGTAGATTCCCATTGTATTGTTCAATGTTTTTGGCTTCTCGCGTTTTCGAGCTTCCAACGGTCCAAAAGCGCCGAAGTGGCTCCCAAGACCGCCCCAAGACCACCCAAGAGACCCTCAGGACGGCCCCAAGACGGGCCCAGAAGGCTCCACGCCCAGGACAATCCCAGACCACCCCAGAACAGGCCCAAGATGGGCCCAAGAGCTGGAGCAGGAGGCTTCCAGAGACCTCCGAGAGGCCTCGGTCCCCAGAGGCACCCAACACACCCCCGATCCCTGAGAGGCCCTAAAAAGACCCCGACGAGGCTCCAAGAACAGCCCAAGAGAGCTGCGAGAGCCGTCCCGAGAGAGCCCAAAGAGGGTAAAATCGTTGATGTCCCATGGTGTTTCGAATGTTGTTCGCCTTCTCACGTTTTCCCGCTTCCAACCCTCGAAGATCGAGGATTTTGAATAAAAAAAGAATTCCCAGAATTCCCTATTTTTTTTCAAAGTGGGACTCCTATTCGGGGGCCTTACACATCCCCTGACATCTGGCCAGTACCGCGCCTCCCGGCTTCCCGGGGGGAGACCCCAAGACGCCAAAGGACAGCCCATGACGACCCCAAGAAGCCCACAGAACGTAAACAACAGGCTTCCGCGCAGCCCGGGACACCCTTCCGACGGCTCTCCAGGCACCCAGGAGGCCTCCCAAACCCCCAGGGGGTCCGGAAGATCCCACACCCCTGAGGGGCCCGGCTGACAAAATCCGCGAGGCACAAACAAAAAACAGCGCCGAACAGCGGTTTTTTTTCAAGTTTGGCCCCCGGTCTACTCTTGCACAACAGACCGCAATTCGAGACCCCCCTCACCTCCACCCCCCCAAAAAATCGGGAAGCCTTTGAGGACCCCAAATCGAATGAATGATTTCTGCGTTTCCGCAGCTCCCTCTCTATACGATTCCGAGGCTTGCGCAGGGCATCCGAGGGAGCTCCTGGACGCAAGAAGCGACCAAAATGGTATTACGTGAGATCCCCTATCAAGCCTAGCTAGAGCTTAAGCGCGCGCGAGTCGCGCGCGATGGTTCTAGTATGTGTGTATATATAGATACACACATATACATATGCATACATATACATATACATACAGACATACATATCCGTAGCAATTTTGGCTCAAGGCCAAATGGCGCTCTCTCCAGAACTGCCTTCGCGGGGTAGGCTCCCAGCCCGAGTTCCAAGCGTTTCCAAGTCCAGGTCCGCCCCCGGCATCCGCATTCAGAAGTCCAGGTCCGCCCACGGCATCCATATCCCAAGTCTTGGTCAGCCCCAGGCACTCTGTGGCCCCCGCGAATGTCGGCTCGTCGTGGAGGTGGTTCTGCTGACACTGCTGCTCCTGCTGACCAACCCCCTGGTGCTGGAGCGAGCGAAGGACCTCATCATCGTGGAGGTGGTCGTCCCCTCTGGTCCCCCTGATGTCGCTCATGAGCACGACCCGCGGAGAGAACCAGCTGCTCGTGCAGTCGCTGAAGGAACCAAGCGACAACGTGCAGAGGGAGCTGCCGAACGGAGTGCGGCGTCCAACGCCTCCACCTCATCCGAGCTGCTCGACCCCATGGACGCCGTCAACGCCGCAATCCGAGCCTCGCAGGACTTCCTCACAGCGCAGCTTGTCGCGAAGCTGGCCACAGTCAAGCAGAAGGTCATCGCAGAGTTCGCTACGCAGCTCAGAGGACCCCTGGGCGCTGTCGTCGGTCAACAGCAGAAGCAAAACGAGCAGTTCACGGGACCGATCCACTCGCTACAGGCGGCCTCATCAAAACTCTAAGCAGATCAACGAGACCTACGAGCTCAGGTTGCAGAAATGCGACAGCGGCTACACATGCAAGAAGCGCAGACCCCGATCAAGGATTACGAGAACTTCATTGAGTGGGACAGAGCGGCAGACACCAGGATCATCGTTGGCACGGCAGCGGAGAATCACGCAGCGGACCAGCTCAAGCACAGCATCCAACCGATCATGGACAAGTGCGAACTCAGCGAGGCTGATTGGGAGGTGGTCGGGAAGAGCCCCACTCGGCGTTTCCTCATTCAGTTCAATGGAGACGCCAACGCGTCGGCTCGTAAGGTCAGGGCCTTCTACAGCAAGCTCAAAGGTCCAGATGGCGAATGGCTCAGCACAGAAGTTCAAAGTGCACACGGACATGCAACCCGACTCTACCTCGGCCTCGACCGCTCAGGGCAAGCGGCACGGAGGGAATTCCAGACCAAGAAGCTCACCCAATTCTGCAGGGCACAAGACGCCACGAAGCGGTGGCGAGGTGACCGTCAGCAGGGCATCGTCCACGGCAAAAATACGCCAGTCCTCTCCATCGCAGTGGGGTCCACCAAGGATGAACCCACCCGTTTGCTCTACAACTACAGCGGTTGCCTCCAACATGGGCTCAACCGAGAGGAGGTCCGCGCGCAGTTCGAACAGTTATTCCAGACCTCGCTCGACGCGCAGGACGTCCAGTGGCAGATTTAACAGGACCTTAGCCCCCTGGCGGGGGATGCAATCTGCGAAGTCGGTCTCTTTCGCAACGTGGAACTCGGGGGCTCTGCAGGGGCCCCATCAAGAGAAAGAAGAAGATCTCGTTCATGATGCAGGTGATGAACTCCACGGCGGCGCTGGCGCTGCAGGAGGTCCATGGCTCGGAGGCGGGGCTCTGCCACGAGATCCATTTGAGCCACAAGACCGCGGCATGCTTCGCCTCCGTTCCTAATCGTGGCGCTGGTGGTGTAGCGCTGCTCATCCCTGGGCTGTCGCCGAATGAAGCTGCTGACCCCGATCGTTTCCGTCGTTCGGAGCCCATCTCTGGACGCGTCCAGCGGCTCCAGATCAAGTCGGACGTAGCCGGCGCAGGCGAGGGCGCGCTCCCCAACATGATCGCGATATACAACGCCCGCAACTTCCAGCTCACCGCGGAACAGGTCCAACGCACGAGGGGCTCGATCCGCGCCGAGCTCAGCATCGCTGAGCAGCAGCCCGAGCAGGCCACCGCGCTCGCCACGGGTGATTTCAAGTTCATGGATGAGGCCCCGCTCGAGATGACGGCGCCGCTGGTCAACGAGGGCCTCCCTCGACGGCGAAATCATCGCCCCGAACGCCAGCTGCCATGGGAACAAGCTCTGGGCGACATGGTCGAGCTGGACCCAGAATTACCGACGCACTACACTGTGCGCTCGCAGCAGTGCGCGCGGATTGACAAGATATACATCAGCTCCCTGCCGTGGCTGCTGATTCAGTGGCGCGCGAAGGTGGACACGCCCGCGGCGCCTGACACCCTCTTCGACAGGGGCCATCTCCGACCGCGCCCCAGTTCACCTGCGGCTCGCAGCACGTGCACCTGAGGACGCTGAGCCCCAGCCGATCCCACAGTACATCTTCGAGGGCCCCCTCTTCACCAAATACTTCGACCTGCTGAGCGATGCTGCTGATGTGGTCAACCACCCGCCTTCCATCCGCCTCAAGGAATTCAAACGCCTCATCCGCGAGGCGGCCAGGGTGACACGCAATGACCTGACGGACGCACACGCGCCATGCTCGGCGGCCGCCCTGACGACATGCAGGGCGACACCAAGGGCTGCCTGGAGGAATGACTAGAAGAGCGCTCGCCCACTACGTGCACGCACGAAGCTGGGCGCGAAGTTCCTGGACACCACTGACAGCAACAACGTCGCGCTGATCGAGCCTGGGACTTTCCGCTGCACGTTCGAGCAGCATCAGAGAGAGCACCTGGACCAGCGGGCGGAGGCCATGCAGCAGGAGGAGCAAGCGAGGGACACCCCCCCCACCTCAAGCGACAACGCCTCCGCAAGATGCAGAGGGCGATCCCGGAGCGCGGCAAGCTCTTGGCCCCCACTGGCAAAGTGCTGAAGCTCAAAGCCATTGAGGTCCTACACGACTACAGCACCACTGAGGAGCCCGAAGACATGATTGCCGAACTTCGGCGTCAGTAGTCACCCGTTTTCCAGGCGAAGCCGAGTCACATCAAGCACGTGCGGCGCTACCTGGACAAGCACACCATCCCCCACGATTGCTCCCAGATGGACATCCCGACGATTGGCGAGACGCAGAACCTCATGCGCGAGCTCAACAACTCGGCGCCAGGTCCTGCCGGCATTCCGTACACGGCTTGGAAGCGCATCCCCTCCTCGGTGCAGCTTCTGCTCGACGTGACGCTCGAGGTAATGAAAGGTTCCCCTGCGCCGCTAGACTCCAACGGCTCGCTTATGATATTCACCCCGAAAGGATCGGAACCTGATGATGGCCTCACGGCTACCAGAGAGGCCAAGGGCTACGAGACCCCTCTCCCTGAAGAACACGGACTGCAAGGTAGTGGCTGCCATGGGCAATGAGCTGATGAAGCCGACAGTCGCGAAGGGGGCCCATGGTGCGCAGAAAAGCTTCCTCCCGAAGCGGCGCTTCATAGAACGCGCGGCTGCGATGGATGCACCGCCTCGCATTGTCGCCATGCAAGACGACCCGATGGACAAAGACATGCTCATGGTACTCTACGACTTCGGCGAAGCGTTCCCGTCGATGCGCAGGACCCGGCTCAAAATGGCGCTGGGGAGTGATGGCTTCCCAGAGGGCACCCGCAACATGATTGATGCAATCTACCTCCTGCCCGTCGCCTTCGCCAACCTCGGCGGCGCCAGCGAGATCTTCTGCGCCCTCGCCTCGGGCATCCTCGAGGGGCGCCCATGGCCGGGCACGCCGTGGGCGGTCGGCATGGGCCCGGTCATCAGAGACATGCACTCGCGGACGGTGAACTCCAAAGGGGCGGTCATCGGCGTCTGCGCCGACGACGTGGGCAGCGTGATTCCGTCGATGAAGACGCTTCGCCCTATGAGCAGTGCGTTCGATGCGGCGGAGACCCTGGCGCGCCTAGTGTTCAGGCCCCCAGAGACCAGGGCGCAGATAAACCAGGACACGGAAAACCAAGGTAACGACATCCATTCCTGCAAAGTCACGTTTTTGAGCGCCCGTGCACGTTTTGTTTGCTGCACTGCAGGATTAGGGTTTGTGTCCGGGTTTTTTATGCCTTGGGGGCTTGCAGGCTTTTGGGGCCTGCGCCCGGGCTTATTATGGAAATGCTGCGGCGCAGTATTTGTTCGCGCCGCCGTTTGGAAAAATTGGTTTCGAGTGGCGTTGGGCGTCTGGGTCTAGCGTGTCCGGGTCTACGGGGCCCTGAAGCGTTGAAGACGGCGAAATGCAAGATCATCCCTCTGGCGGAAGCCTTCACTCCAGCGGCGGAGGACAGGGCGCGCGCCGAGATCACGGAGCTCGCACCGCGTTGGAGGGACATGACGATCACGGATATGGCAGAGTACCTTGGTATGTTGTTGGGCCCCAGTATTGATGACTCGCTCAGGTGGCAGAAGGTCATCATGGCCTGGCAGCGGTCCACCAACCTGATTGCCGACGTCGGAGCCCCGACCAGCGCTTCGTTGATGCTCTACAACCAGCGCGCCTTGAGCAAGACCCCGTACTTCAGTCAGCTCTTTGCGCGGCTGCAGAAGATGAAGAAGAAAGAAAGCTGGGCGCTGCATCGTATCTGGCACTTGCCCCCCCAAGCGCTTCCCCGAGATGATCTACTGGCGCTGGGGCGTTGGTCAACGCTGACGGCGGTCCCCCTCGAGCTCAACAACCGCGCGGCATTGATGCGCAGTGCCGCCGACTCAGTGCTGAACTGGCCGTTCTGGGCACGGCGTCTGCGCCTCGCGGCGGAGGTCGGCCTCTCGTTTCACGACCGCACGTTCGGCTTGTTCGCCTCACCCCACTGGAAGTCGAAGCCGATTGCCCTCGCGCTCGAGGAAGCGGCGCAGGGGTTCCCCAATGAGAAGAATCGTGCTATGGCCGCAGCGTGCGGCGATGCGTTGAGTGAGTGGAAAGCGGAAAAAGCCCGCCTCCTGGCGGAACGCCCTAGTGATCGTTTGTGCATGCAGAAGTTCATTCATTCCCACCTTGTCTACTCGCTCCTCCCTGACCGCCTTCCTGTCACCTCCTCTCTCGTCTCAACTCCTGGACGAATGTTGATGACTCGTTTACACTCTCACAGATCGAATGGGAGCCGCTCAAAGAGCTGATCGTCTCCGGCTTTTCGCCCGCCTCGCACTCGGCCATCTTGAAGACCTGGGCAGGGGGATGGACCTCGAGCCGCCGCCTTCACACGAGTGATGTGTGCAGCCCCTGTGTTTTCGGCTGCCTCCAATCCGAGGGCCCACGCGCCTTGGACTCTATGTGTCATTATGTTCGCTGCCCGCGCCTGTGGCAGGCAATGTGCACGGTTTGGCACTCGCAAGTGCACACACCACAGTCAATTCTAGCTCGTCTGGGCCTCTGCAGCGGAGAAACAGATGAGTTTCCTCAGCGTGTAGCGCTAGAGCGCACAGTCATTGCTTTTCACACGTGTAATATACAAGCGAAATTTCCCATTATAAGATGGTCCCTTCCTGAAGCGATTGAGGACAGCGCCCGAGCTGCGAGGGCGCTCTTCCTGTCAACTCACAAGGCTGTACAGCAAGTCGTTGGACATTGTGCTGCGCGGAAGCACGAGCGATATACATACATACATACATGCATGCATGCATGCATGCATACATACATACATACCGACCTACATACATACATACATGTGTGCGCGTGTATCCCAAGGCGCCCGGGGCCCGGGCCTCGACAGGGCATGGCGGGACCGGGGGCCCCGGGGGTCCTGTCGGGGCGCTGGGGGCTTTCTAAGATCGCCCGAAGACGGCCCCTGATCGCCAGAAATGGCGCTACCAGACCGCGAACGCGACCAACGACGGCCCGAAATTACCCCAGAATGATACCCTAACTGTCCCAGAGGCCTCCGAGCCGCCCCAAGAAGCCTCCAGGATGCTTCCCAAGGAGCCCCCGAAAAATGCAGAATCCGCCGAATTCGCCCGACGCCGGCCTCCGCCCCACGCGTTCCACATTGAATCGCGCCCCGTCGCGAACGCCGCGGGCAGACAAAGAAAGCGAATATTTGGCAAGTGGTCGCGGTTCACTGCGGCTGGGGGGGAACGACGCCGCCCCAAACAACAGACGCGCTTGGCCGCGCCATCCGCTCACGCCCGCCCGCGCCCAGCTCGCTCACGCGCCGTTTGTGCCGGGCGCGTAGAATAGGGGAGTCTCGGCGAGGGTGGCGCGGCTTGGTTCGGCTGACTTGGACGCGAATGTGGCGCTCCAACCCGGCGAGTCTCCATCCCCAAACTTGCGGCACCGAGCCTCATTGCCCGCGTAAAAACGTCGATCTGCGGCGCGGCGAAATGACCGAGACGGCGCTTCTTGCCATGGCGCCGACCTGCGTGGGAACGCGGTCCGATGAGACGCTAGCGTCGGCATGTTCAACCCTGCGTAAGCGGGGCAACAGGTCTTTTGGGGGGCCAAGGAAGGGCTGTGGGCTAAGCTTGCTCTAAAACGCCCAGAACGGGTCCCCAGGGAATTGGCGCGAGGTTGGGAGATTGGGGCGTGGTGGCGGCAGGGTCGGGGCAACCGGTGTTTTCGGGAGGGGATGCGGGCTCCTAAGGTTATTCCCAGAGGCCTGGAACGGGTCCCCAGGGAATTGTTGCGGGGTGCCGGCGTGGTGGCGGCATGGTCGGGGCAGCCGGTTGTTTTGGGGAGGGATTGGGGGATCCTAAGGTTAACCATACGCCTTTGTGATCGGCGGGATGTCGAGGATAGGGGGGGAGTTGGACGGCCCATGTCGCAGATGGCACACGCCAGTGGCACACGCCACAATCTCATGCGCCTCTGGGGTCAGTGGATTTTCAAGTGCGCTTGTCCTTTCGCACACCGTCGGATTTCATCCCCTGATTCGTTGTTGCCCGAGGGCGGAACATACCCAGCTCGACCTTGAGCGGGGGCGGGAGAGTGCTTGCTTGCGCGTCAGTGGTGTCAAGTATCGGCTCTTCGCACAAAGCCCCCCTCAGCCTATCCAGCAACGAAGCCCAGGCGAGTTGCCTTGATCAGGGAAGCGTGGAAGCAGATTGTGGAACACAGAGGTGGAAAATCCGTCAAACCAGAGTTTGGGATCAGTTTGAAGAGGCCTGGTGGTGAACCGAATATGCGTTGACGGTCTTGAGATGAGGAGGAGGAGGAAGAGGAAGGATAGGCAGATGAAAAGGGCACGGAAGATGCGCGACGCGAAAGAGGATGAGGAAGGGGATTGAGATGAAGAAGCAGCAGCAGAAGAAGAGTAATATAATGATACGAACGATGTTGATTGTGGTGATGTTGATGTTGAGGAGGATGATGATACTGATGACGATGACGATGACGATGATGATGATGATGATGATGATGGTGGTGGTGGTGGTGGTGGTGATGGTGATGGTGATGATGATGATGGTGGTGGTGGTGGTGGTGATGGTGATGGTGATGGTGATGGTGATGGTGATGGTGATGGTGATGATGATGATGATGATGATGACGACGACGATGGTGATGATGATGATGATGATGATGATGATGATGATGATGATGATGTGGTGGTGATGATGATGATGATGATGATGATATTAATACAACAGCAGTAAAAGAACCAGAAGAAGAAGAAGAGGGGGAAGCAGGACATATTGGAGCCTTATTGGCTCAAACGAGGCCGTCTCGGGGACCCACAGGAGCTATTTTGGGAGCCCTGGAGGGCATGTTGTGGCCATTTGGGGGCCATTTTGGAAGCCCCGAAGGCAATACTGGAGCCATCTTGGAGGAGATCGATCGGACGAGGGGGGGGGGGGGGGGGGGCAATTAGCATTGCCCCTCGATAGCACCTCAAATCGCGTCTTGGCGCCCTCTTTGGGGCGCTCTTTGGCCTTTTGGGCCTCTCGTAGGGCCCTCTTGGGCCATCTTGGAGACATCTTGAGAACTCGGGAAGCCATCCGAAGCGAAAAGACGAGCAAGCAACAAGCAGTATGAAGGATTTGGGACCCAGGGGGGCGTCCTTACGGGTGTTTCGAGGCCACTTGGAGCCGTCTTGGAGCGGGTTTGGACCATCTTGGAGTTTGTGGGAAGCCATCTTGACACAGCTTGAGCCATCTTGGAATTCATCTTGGGCTCTCTCAGGCCCTCCTGGGGCAGTCTGGGTCTATCTGTGGCGCTGCAATCGGTAGCTGGGCGCCCCGAAGGAGAAGAAGGGGGTTGCAAGAGGAAGCGCGCTAAACCACTCACGCCCAGGGGGCTGGTGGGATTATGCGTTTCTGTCATGTCGGCGGTTGACCACCTGGCCAGCGAGTGGCCATCATGCATTCAGTTGGCTCAGCAGTTGGAGCCTCTCGGACAAACAACCATCCCCTTTTTCCCTCTTCTTCTTCTTCCACTCTGGTATCATGTTTGTTCGAGAGGCCTACATAATTTCGCCGGCCCCCAGAAGAGGAGGTGCGCGGCCTCCGAGGTCAGACGTGTTGTTTGCCGTTTCCCGTCGTGCTTTCTGCGTGTAGTTTCTGCCGATTCGTACTCCTCTTCCTCCGCGCCTGTTGCGGGGCCCCTTGGGGGCCTCTTGGAGGCCTCGGGGGCGGCATTGTGGGAGTTGTTCTTCAGGGCTCCTGGGGGTTTGGGGGGATCCTCTGGAGGCTTCGGCGCCTCTTGGGAGTCCTCTTGGACCCCTCTTGGGGCGTTATTGGGGCCTCTTGGGTCATCGTGAGTCCATCTTGGATATTCTTGGCACCTCCTCTAGAGTTTTTTGGCTCTTTTGAACCATCTTGGAAGGAATGTGTGTGCGGCATCTTGGAGGCCACGGAGGGTGGATTTGGAGGCGCGGAGGGCCTTGGAGGTGCGTTGACGAGAAACTACCTGCACCTGCCCCCCCCCTCTCCTCCCCACCCCGACCCTGCTCTGGAGTCTTGGATCCCAGGGGAGGGGGAGAGGCCAGGGGGACAGCGAATCATTCCTCACGCATTCCCACCTCTGGCAAGCGGAGCTCGGCGGATGTTCCTCCTCGTCCTCTTGATCATTCCCCATCCCTTTCCCAATGTTGGTGCAGTACACATCATCGTAATAGTAGGCGTTTCGACGGTCGTCCGACGGAGGACGAGCTAGCAGCAAACTTGCACGTGATCGATTTTGAGCAGCTCAAGATCGAGAACCAGACACTCAACGAGAAAATCGAGGATCTGCGCTCGGCGACACCATCTCTCTGCCTCCTGTCCACCCATACTCTTCGATGACAACGGGACAGGGGGTTTGCCAGTTGGGGGGCAGACCAAAGGCAGGAAAGGGAGGACAGGGTTGAACAGGCCATGATGCTTCGTGTGTTTCTTCTCTGGCTCCCCTATTGCTTCTGTCAGAGCAGCCTTTCTCCGAGACCATTCGAGACCTCTGGGGAGTTCTCGCAGGTCTCCCCCATTCTGGAGTGTTCTGAGCTCGACCTTGCAGAAGTCCGAAGTGTGCGAGTTCAGCGACGACAATTAAAAAGGATCGGAGAGGTGGGTGGTTGCCCGCTCGTGAACTAGGGTGCCGGATCTTTTAGTTATGAGTGCCGACAGTTTCGTATATCGCATGGGCAAGCAGTTCCCAATTCGTGTGCTACTGTGACACATTCAGACGGATCCATTACCGAGGCAATGGAGGCATAGTGACGAAACAGGGGTGTCGTAACACGCCCGGATTCTGAAATGTCAGCGCGGTGACACCATCCGTCGTGATTATCGCAGCATATGCCGAATATCTAATATGGCCAGCCTCTGGGCCTGCCCGCCTGGGCGTTCGTCGTCGTCTGCCTGCTTCTCCCCTCCTCGTCCCCTTCCGCCGGGCAGCGCAGCCTGCCCGGGAATGTTTTTGCGTTTCCGCAGTTCTTTTCTATACGATTCCGACGCTTGCGCAGGACCTCCAAGAGAGTCCTTGGATGCAAGAAACAACAAGGATGAGATTCAATGCGTTCGCCCATCAAGCCTAGCTACAACTTGAGCGCGCGCGAAGCGTGCGCGATGGTTCTATTATGTGAGTGTGTGCGTGTGCGTCGTGTGCGCGTGCGCGTGCGTGTGCGTGTGTGTGTGTGTGTATGTGTGTGCGTGTGCGTGTGCGTGTGCGTGTGCGTGTGCGTGTGCATCAGGTGCGTGCGTATGCGTGCGTATGCGTCCGTATGCGTTCGTATGCGTGCGTATGCGTGCGTATGCGTGCGTGCGTGTGTGTGTTTGCGTGTGTGTGTGTGTGTGCGTGCGTGCGTGCGTGCGTGCGTGCGTGTGTGCGTGTGTGCGTGTGTGCGTGTGTGCGTGTGTGCGTGTGTGCGTGTGTGCGTGTGTGCGTGTGTGCGTGTGTGCGTGTGTGCGTGTGTGCGTGTGTGCGTGTGTGCGTGTGTGCGTGTGTGCGTGTGTGCGTGTGCGTGTGTGCGTGTGTGCGTGTGTGCGTGTGTGCGTGTGTGCGTGTGTGCGTGTGTGCGTGTGTGCGTGTGTGCGTGTGTGCGTGTGTGCGTGTGTGCGCGTGTGTGCGTGTGTGCGTGTGCGCGTGCGTGCGTGCGTGCGTGCGTGCGTGCGTGCGTGCGTGCGTGTGCGCGTGCGCGTGCGCGTGCGCGTGCGCGTGCGCGTGCGCGTGCGCGTGCGCGTGCGCGTGCGTGTGTGTGTGTGTGAATGTGCGTGCGTGCATGCATGCGTGCGTGCGTGCGTGCGTGCGTGCGTGCGTGCGTGTGTGTGTGTGTGTGTGTGCGTGCGTGCGGTGCGTGCGTGCGTGCGTGCGTGCGTGCGTGTGTGTGTGTGCGTGTGTGCGTGCGTGCATGCGTTATGTGTGTGTGTGTGCGTGTGTGTGTGTGTGTGCGTGTGTGTGTGTGCGTGTTTGTGTGTGTGCGTGTAGGTGCTTCGTTTTCTCATAACACGACGCAGCGATGCTGCGGCAGGAATGAGTTTTAGTTTTGCCCGTCTGCTGAATTGGTTCTTGGCGGTGGTGACGGCGAGGCCGGCTCACGGACGAGCTGCGCGAGGCTCCGGTCCTTATTCTGCCGGGGGGGAGGGGAGTCCCTGTTCTGCCAGTGGCCAGCCTTTGGGCCATCCCGCCACCATGCCTCTCACAGACGCCCCACGAGGACTCCAAGAGACTTCCAAAAGGGCCGCGAGATGCAGCATCCGTTGATGTTGCTATTGTTCAAGGTATTTGGCCATCTCGCCTTTTGGGGTATCCGACCGCCTAAGGTGACCTGAGGGGTCTCCCAGATCGCCCCAAGACGGCCCAAGAGATCTCCAACACGGCTGAAGAGGGCCCCAAGATTGCACAAGAGGCCTCCAAGAGGGGCCAAGAGAGCTCACTCACAGAAGGCCCAGGGGAGCCAGGAAAAGGCCCAAGGGGCACCAAGATTGCCCCAGAAGCCTACAGGAGGCCACCAAGACGGCCCAAAGCGCCCCAATGGACCCCCAGTAGGCTCCCAAGATGCCGGCAAGAGCTTCTCAAGAGGCCTTCCAGGAGGGCCCAAAAGACGGCCCAGAGACGGACAGACGGACACAGCTTTGACGCCGAGGTTCTCGCCCTCAGACGGCCCAGTGACGGACACAGCTTTGACGCCAGGGCTCCCAAGAGCCCCATGGGATTGGAAAACCTTCGATACACGAGTTGAACGCCAGGGCTCCCAAGAGCGAACGGTTACGCAAACAGCCCTTAACGCCAAGGCTCCCAAGCGAACAGTGACGTAAACAGCTCTCATCGCCAAAACTCCAAAGAGCGAGAGGCAAGGCTGCCAAGAGCGAACGGTTAACTACGTGAAAAAGCTCTTAACGCCCAGGCTCCCAAATGCGGACGGCGCCATGAGCCGTCTCTGGCAAGTTCTGGAAGCGCTCGTTCCGATTCCGCGCCGGCCAGGATCTAATGCGTTTTTAGTTCGATGGACCCGCGATTTATGTCATGTTGGGCGATGTTCGAGGCATGTTGAGGGTTGGTTTTGGGCCGTTGTGGGAAGCTTTTGGATCATCCTGTGATCCTTAGCGACGTCTGGCCTTCCGGTTTGTCCGAACCCCAAGGAGCGCAACGAGGAGTTGCACAAGTTGAGGACCGTCCCGGCAGCTACTGTGCCCGCGCGACCTGGGGGAGCAGGGGACGTGGCGGAGGCAGGGGGATCCATGAATGAGGGGAACGTACTCTTTGAAAGCGGATTGCTTCGATTTGACCGTGGGCGCGAAGCGGATTTGAGGTTCGGGAGGGTAGACCAGGCGATTGGGCGCAGTAGATTCGCACCGCGTTGACGCGGCGACGACCCCAGAGCGGGCGTTCAAGATCGAACGCCGCCAGTTGCCCAGAATTGGCCAAGATCGAACGGTCTGCTCTATCGAACGGTCGCGATCGTTCAAGGTTGAACGATCCACACGGACTTAGACAGCAACGCCGAAGTCATCGCCATTGCATTCGAATGAGGATTTGATAGTTTCCGGATCACGGGAGGCGACAGAGGAGCAAGGGAGGGAGGGGGTAAATGGAGAGAAAAAAGGACAAGCTACGTGCGCTCGCGCCAGAGCTGACATCCTACCCTTCCCACCCATCCCTTCTCGTTCCCCACATCCAAAGTAGGGTTCTTGTTTCCTCTGGACACCCCGCGCAGGAACAGGAACACCCCTCCCCTCTCATTCACACACAAACACATTCACATCATCATTAGCATCATCAGCATCAGTGCGCCACCACCACTTACACATTCGCACACATCCAGTCTTCAATTCACTCACTCATTCACAACTACTATTCACCACTCATCATCACCATCATCATCACATCATCATCATCATCATCATCATCATCATCATCATCATCACAACCATCTTGGCCATTTTGGCTCAAGCGGCGGCATGGGCTGGGGCTCGCAGCTGCCATCTGTTTCACGGTTTTGCCTCCTCGTGCTAACAGTCGATCGGCTCGCGCAGCCGCTCACGCGAGCCCGCACCACTGCCAGCAGCCATGGACGGACCCACGATGATGATGCAGTTCAGAGAGATGCTTCGCTCCGAAATCAAGGAGCCGCTGGCGAACAAAATCGCGGACGTAAAGACGTCCATCGGCAACGTGCGCAGGGGCGTCGAGAGGCACGAAGGGCGCTTCAACAACATGGAGCAGGAGCTCAAGGACCTGCGCGAAGGACGTTCGGCGGCTCCCTCATCCACGGCGGCTTCATCGATTGGGCATCCGCTGCGCTTTTCTGGGGTCGGGGGCGCGTCGGCACAGCCGGTTGCGCCGGGGCCGAAGAGAGCGCGACACGCCCCGCGACACCATCCTGAACGAGGTTCGTGCTTTTACCGACGCCATCCCCGACAAAGCAGAAGATGGGGTGCTTGTCCCGCTCAAGCGCGCCAGTTTCCTGAAGGTCCGTCTCGCGAGTCCGTGGCGCATGCGGGCCTGGGTGCGCTCGACGATGGGGGGGGGGGGGGGCAGATTACTATGCCGCCGCCGCATCACCTGGGTCGTCGCTTTTGGTTCTCTGTGGAGATGTCCTCGGAGGAAATTCGGTCGTCTGGGATGATCTCGCGCGCGAAGAAGGAGATGACCGACAACCCGGGCGTTCGGGCGGCGACCTCGAGCTAGACAACATTCGTGGCATCACCCGGTGGAAACAGCACGGGTTCGGCGAGATGGTCAAGACCACGGGCCTCATGAGCTTCAAGGAACACGTTGCGGCCGACATCAGCGCCCACACGGGCGCGCACCTCAGCCTCGTCGAGTTCTAGGCCTAGGTCAACGCAGGCCAATGACTGAACAAGGAGAGGATTCTAGAGGAGTCCGAGGAGCAGGTGAGCTTCAAACTCGTCAGCTGGAATGCTCAGGGCATAGCGAAGCACCGCGCCGAGCACTGCGCGGCGACGCTGCGCGAGCAGCGCGACAACGACGCGGCCATCCTCCAGGAGGTCGGCTGCCGGGGCAAGACTACGAGGCCTGAGGTTGGCGAGGGGGGCCTCTACCTGGTCACGCCACGGGTCGAGGGGCAAAAGCAGATGGGGCTGCTGGCGCGCTCTCGGGCCCGACTTTGTCTGCGAGGAGATCTGCTGCCATGGGGCCGCTCGGCAGCGCGCCTATCTCGCATCCGCAAGAAGGACGATTGGATAGTACGCAGTCACCTTTTCCAGGGCCCCCCTCAGTCAGCACGAGGACTTTAAGGGCGAGCTCTCCGACCTGATGATGGCACCGCCCGGGGCGTCTCCGATCGCGGGCTTGGACGCGCAGGCGGCCCTGCCCCCCCCCCCCCCCCCCGCAGGCGGACGAGGGGCGCTGGATTGGAGACTTCCCAGTTGGACGAGACGAGACTTCCCAGTTGGGAACTTCCCAGTTGGACGAGGGGCGCACACGCCGCGCCGAGATTTTGACGATACTATTTATGCAGCACGACCTGGCGGCGACGAACGCGTTCACTGCGGCGGCCAGCGGACCTACCTGCCACTGCGATTTCGAGCACCCCCCCCCCAGCCCAGATCGACCATGTCCTGACACCTGCTCGCGACATCTGGAAGGTCCGCACCGCGCTCGAGGAGATCACCGACAGCGCGCAGTCCGACCACTCGGCCACCAAACTAGAGCTTACCCTTGGCACCAGGAGGCGCTACATCTGGAACGGAGGTCGCGCGCCCATGAAGGGCCGGACCTGTCTCGACAACCGCTTTCAGCGCTGGGGCCACAGCGCCTGCTGCGCCGACCGCAACCCAGCGCCATTTACTTCCATGACGGACGCGGTGCACCTAGCCGCCGCTGCCCGCGGCAGTGGCCCGCCTGCGAGGGAGGTTCCGAAGCCCCCCGGGAGTCACGAGCTCATGCAGACGTTGCGGGCGTTGGAGACGCGTCGGCGGTCACCCGCGACCGCGTGCAGCGCGCGATCTACAGAAAGGATTGCATCAGGATTCGCAGGAAGATCTGGACCGCGAACAGGGCCCCGTAGCATTGAGCGCACGAGGCTGGCAACCCCCGAGCACGAGCGCCTTGCCGAGCTCAGCCTGGACCGATCCACAACCAGCCGACGAACGCGGAGGGGGAGATCGAGGACGGCCCGCCGCGGGTCAAGGAGGTCTTGGAGCGCGACTACGGCAGTACCTTCAGGGCCAGCCATGGGGGGGGGCTTCTCGTGGCCTCTGCCTACCTCGCCCACTGCGCGACGGAGGATGCGCTCGGTATCCCGCCCTTCTCGCCCGAGATGCCCCGCGAGGCTCCGTGCGACATGAAGGCCATGAAGGCACCTGGCGTGGACGGGGTGGTAGCCGAGGTCCCGCGGGCCCTCGACTCGGGCTTTCTCGCCTCGCTCGCGGCCGTTCTCGAGAACCGCTTCCGCGGGGTACCCGAGCATGCCCGGGGCCAAGCCTGGTCGAAGCACATCATCCAGCTCATGAAGAAGAAGAGGGGAGACAAGCGCACGCTCAAGGGGTGCAGGCCGATCATGCCCCTGACCACCTTCGAGATGTTCTACTCGGTCGGCCCGATCAGGGAATTCGCCAACAAGCTGACCCTGCGGAGCCCACCGCGCGCATATCGGAAGTTCCACCAAGCGACGGACGTGATCTTCAGCATGCGCATGCTGGCGGAGAAGGCCCGCGAGTGGAACCGACCCATCTTCAATATGGACGGCGGTCTCGAGGCTGCCTGCGACCGCGTCTCGCGCCGCTCGGCTGAGGAGACACTGAGAAGAGGGGCTGTGCCAAGGCCCGTGATCCTTGCCATCATGAGGGGGCTGGAGGCCTCGGGGGTGGTCAAGATGGGCTCGATCCAGACGCAACCTGCACCCCGGACTCGCGGCATTCGACAAGAGGGCCCAGCCAGCGCGATCCTCTTCAACCTAGTGCTGGAATATGCTTGGGAGGAGTTCCTGGGCGAGCGCTGGACACGCGGCCCAGGCCGCGAGTTCCCGGGCGAGGCGACGCTGTGCGAGGCGGGACATCTCTACGCCGACAACCTCTGGCTGTCCGTGGGCACTGCCAGGTCGCTGCGCCAGATGACGATGGCCTGGCGGCGCATCCTGCGAGCTCGTGGCTGGCGCGCACCTCCCTCAGGTCTGACCTGGGGCACGACGGCGCTGGACCGCGAGTTCACCGACTACCAGATGGAGGTCAAGGACGGCGTTCTGATGCGAGCGCCTCGTGCCGAGGGTTTTCCGTGCCTCGGCCCCATTTTCACTTTCGATGGAAGGTCTTGGAAGGACACACAGCACAGGGTAGCTCGCGCCTGGGGGGCCTTTTGCGCTCTCGGGACGTCTCTACTTCGACTTGCCTGCCGCTGGCAGCAGGCCGCGAAGCTGCTCGAGCGAGCCATCAAGCCAGTCTGGCTCCATGGGTCGGGATTGCGGTGCCCCGCTGTCAAGGGTCTGAATCGAACTCGTGCCACGCACCGTAAAATGCTTGTTCAGCTGATTTGCACGCAGAGATGGAAGGATAAGTCACCAGTGGACTTCTGTCGCCGCCGTTGGCGCCGCGTCTCCGCCGCTCTCCAGCCCCACGCGACATGGGACATAGACGTGAATCTTCGCAGACTTACCTGGGCTGGACACCTAGCCCGCCAGGCCGCCCTGCCAGACGTCTCTCCTGCCCAGCTTGTGCCTGTCCATCTGCTGCAATGGCGCAGCATGGCCTGGCTTCAGAGAATGAAGCGCGAGCACGGATCCCAGACGCATGGCCGCCGATTCAAGGCCTGGCGTTGGGGAGTGGACCTCGCCCGACTGCCCGGCTCCGATTGGCTCGCGGACGCGGGTCAGTGCAGCAAGGCAGAATGGTTAGCTCGCGTTCGCCCGATTGCACGCCAACTGCGCTGACCTCAATCTTCTCGCGCCTCACGCGAGGCGCTTTTGCAAGACGTTTCCTCCAGCGGCTTGACGTGCCGCCTCAGGCGCAGGGGGGGCCTTGAGGGCACGGTGCAAAGTGCATCAATTCAACACCATCGTCAACATAGCCTCGTCTGTGAGTTAATTGCTAAGAAGTCTCAGGCGGGAGCCCCCTCCCGATGGGGCCCGCCGCTCACGCGTTTAATCCGAGCGGGTCGTCGGAATCTTGTAACCGTCGTCAGTTTTGGGCCCTTGAGGCTTGAATATGGAGGAAGTGTCAAGCGGGAGCCCCGTCGGTGAGTGAATTGCGAGGAGCCCTGAGCTGGAGACCCTCCCCCTATGGGCCAGCTGCCCATATTTGTTTAATCCGAGCGGGCCATTCGAATTTTGTAACTGTCGTCATTTTGGGCCCTTGAGGCCTGCGCGTGGAGGAAGTATCAGGCGGCTCATGTTTTCAATCCGAGCGGCCTGAACATGGAGGAAGTATCAGGCGGGGGCCTCGCGTGTGAGTGACTGGCCTGGAAGTCTCAGGCGGGAGCCCCCCCCCATGGGGCCCGCCGCTCACGCGTTTGATCCGAGCGGGCCATCGGAATCTGGAGCTGGCGTCACTTTTGGGCCCTTGATGCTTGGATCTGGAGGATAGAAGTATCAGGCGGGTAGCGGCCGCCCTGCGCATCGCGCTGGACTTTCGCGCATGCCGCGGACGCAGCAACACGCGCGGCGTGCAGGAGTCCGCGTACAAGCGGCCGCACCACCACTTCGGGTGCGTCTCCATCGCGCTGCACCTCGGCGATTTCTTGCGGCTGAAGCCCAGGGGCAGCATCGGCCTCTTGACGGACCTGAGCGAGCTCCCAGACGACGGGTCCTACAAGTACGCGAAGCCCGCCGACGCACCAAGCGCTTCGAGACCGGTGACCCTCTGATCGCGCTCTTGGGCTGCACGCGCGGGCGCAAGCCCTTCCCGCCAGAGGTCTGGTCCGCGTGGGTCGCGACGTCGGCCTCGGACAACCGCGGCGTCCTGGGCCCTCGGCACCGCCGCGAGAACTTTCGGCTCGGCTACTGCATGGGCGTCCACTGGGAAACGCTGGCGAGGTGGATCAGCGCGCGCGCTCGTCGCGACGCGCGACGCCTGGGCGCGCCCTTAGTTTTCTTGCAGGCCGTGGGCGGGCGCAGCGCGATTCGGGGCGATCCCGACGCGGGCCAGCGCCTCCTGAACGCACCGAACATGCGCAACACGGGGGACATCTGCGGCATCTTGCCGGCCAACGCCGGCACGGAAAGGCGACTCACGGCAGCGCAGGAAGAGCCGAAGCAGAAGTTGGGGTTCGCGCGGGAACCGCGAGCCACCATCGCATCCTTCGAGTTTCACCCAGCGGGCGAGCAGCGGCGCGAGGGGCGCTCGAGGGGCCAGCTTTTCCGCCCCGCCACCTACCGCGTGAAAAATGGGTTGCAGGTGCGCGGCTTCAAGGAGTCTGCAATATGCCAGGAGGTCGCCGAGGAGCTACCACGGGGCGCCGAAGGCGCCGAGGGCGACGGCGCGGGCGAGGAGCTCGCTCGTGCTCTGGCCCGGCGGTCCGCACGGGGTTCACCACGACGCGCGCGTCGCACCTCGCCTCCACGCCGTCGCGGGGCCAGACGCTGCGCAAGGGCGCCGCCATCGACTCCGCGAGGGGTGGGGGCGCTGGTCGCGCGGGCACGTCGGGCGAGCAGCGGCGGCTGCATCTCCACACCATGCCCCCCCGCGCCAAGCGCGCGCGGAACGCGCTGATCCCGCGGCCGCCGCCGCGAGAGTTCCTGGAGCGAGGGTCGCTGGCGCCCCCGCGGAAGGCGCTCCTGGAGTCCGACGTCAGAGCAGAATGCCCCAGGGCAGAGGCGGAGCAGCTCGCGGCAGAACAGGGCTTCGCGCTGCCCCCCGCCGGAGCGCGGCGGCGCCCCGCTCGGGGCCCGCGGGGTTGCCCCAACGGCTTGGTTTTGCGCGCCAGCGGCTCGCGGGGTTACCCCGACGGCCTGGCCCGCGGGGCTGCCCCCGACGGCCGCGCGATTTCGCCGTCGGAAAACGCGCCCCTGCCAGGCGCAGCGGCGAGGGCGCCGAGGAAAATCTACGCGCGCGCCCCTGCCAGGAGGAAGGAGAAGTGCAGGAGGAGAACGAGCGGGGCGGCGATGAGGAGGGGGAGAAAGAGGGAAGGAGGTGGAGGAAGGCAAGGCAAAGGCCGAGGAGGAAAAGGAGGATCATGAGGAGGAGAGGGAGGGGGAAGAAACGGAGGAGGAGGAGCATGAGGCGGAAGAGGAAGAGGATGAGACATGCAACGAGTAGGACGAGAAGGAATAGGGAAAGATAGCGAGGAAAAGGAGGAGAAGGAGGACGACGATGAACGGACGGAAAGGGCGGATTCCGCCAAACGAAACAGAAAAAGGCGAAGGGCAAGCTAAATCGATTAGCATGCGGGGGGGCCCTACCGTCGGAGTAAATGCGTTGTGTTTTATCGATCCGCTGACGCGTGTCGTAGCGGACCCGGAGTTCCAACGTGGACCCCATCGTGTGTATGCACAATTGGACAAAAAAAGGATTCGCGCGCATTGGACGAGGAGGTGGTCGATGAGCATGACGATGCGCAGCATGACGATGAGCAGCAGGAAAAGAAGGAGGATGATGAAGGAGGAGGACGAGGACGAACAGCAACAAAAGGAGCTCGAGTGGAAAAGGGCGGGAGGAGCGGGAGGACCAGGGGAAGGCGGAGGAGGGGAAATGAGGGCGGCGACAACGATGTAAAATGATTCCGGATCCAGAAACGTGGCTTGCGCTGGGGCGGGAGCGCCAGTCCGAACGACGGGGGCAAAGTGCCGATCCGAACATGAGGCCCACGCTGCAGCGGGAACACCGTGCCGTTTTGAAACACCGAAAACATTCGGATTTCAGCACCAACAAACAAGGACGACTGCAAATTCCTGTGTTTACAAGACGGGACCGGGCGAGAGCCGAACATTTTCCGGACAGGGCCAGGGAAGAGAAGAGAGTAGCGTTAATAATGTGCAACATTGAATGTGCAATTGTGGAGGAGGAGGAGGAGGGGTAGGAGAAGGAGGACATCAACGTAGAGCGCACACGCGCCCAGGAGCCATGGGCCACGCCCCCGAGGGGCGGCAGGGAACAGCGGATTGACGGAAGCACTGCTCGATATCCAGGGAGGATGGGCGAAGCAGTAGGTCCATCCTCAGGATGGACGGGGAGAGTCCCGTGCAGCGCCGTGTGTGTCACGTGCAAAATCCAGGAGTAGGCTCAAGCGACAAGATCCGGGGGCGTTTCTGAATCTAGTCGGGCGTTTCGAGGGCCTGCAGAGACTTCCCGCCACGATGCCTGCCATGTGCAACATTTGCCACGCACGCCCCGGCCACAGCAACTTACACGCAGTGCATGCGGCGGTTAGCGTTGCAGTCGCCCTTCAGCAGCAAGGTGGCCGGATGAAGCGACAGCCCGTTCACGGGTCGTGCATATCGAGGTGCGGTGAAGGAGCGCAAGCACAGACCACCGGTAGGATTTCGCCAGCACTGTTCAGCGTAGAGCCCGAAGGAAGAAGACCATTGTCACCGTGCAGATCATCACCCACATGCGGGAGAAGGCGAGCTATATGCCACCTTATACATGATCCACCTCGTTCCATCTTCCTCTTCGAGTGGTCCAGAAAGTTGTTGCTTGAACGAATTTCAGAATGGTCAACGTATGTTTGCGTCCATCGTGAGTAAGGCGACCGATCATCCCTGGAGATTACGCGCGAGGCGAGAAGAAAAAACAGGCAAGGTCCGAACAATCGTTCCACAGGCCCGAAGCATGTGTCCGGCCTGTGGAGCGCGGGAACAAAGAAGCAAGGAAGTGTTTGAGGCACCGCGTCGGCAAGGTCCGAAAAAAGACCCACAGGGCCCACAATGATTTCCCACAGGCCCATCAGGATTCCTTCTTGGGATGGGGGAATCGACAGGGAGACACGGAAATCGATAGACATCTCATATTCCAGACAGCGTTGGCAGAACCGAACAAGTATTATTTGGCGCGTAGCAGCCCGATCATCTCATCGTTGTCTTGATGGATATCCAACGTATTCTTCTCTCGCTCTATCTGGTGATTCTTCTCTGCCTTTCCCTTTTCTACTTCCCTCCCTTCCCTCCCTACCTCCAGCTGCTTTCTGCTCGATCTGCCTGGCGTTCCTGCTGGAAAGCCGCGTCTGCTCCTGGACACTGACGGGCGTCCGGAGACTCTGAGACGTTCATGGCCATGTGTAGTATGCATTGGGCGACGTTCCGAGTAAAGGGTGCCACGATTGGTATAACCGTTGCGACAATTCCCCTGGCCCATGTTACATCACTGTTGGTTTTCAGTCATGTTGGAACGTGCCTTGGGTGAGAGGGTAAGGCCACGAGGGGTCATACAAGTGCACGTGGAACGTAGCGCTCATTTCGACGGTGGCATGGGCTTGGGGATTTATGGAAACCTCTGGGATTAATTTGGAAGTCTCGCGTGAGCCTTTTAGTCTTTGCAGCGGGACATTTGGGACAACGTTACTCTGTGTCCCTCAATAGTTTTGGGGGTACCTGTAGTAGGGGGGGGTACCTATAGTCCGGGGGGGGTACCTGTAGTCCGGGGGGGGTACCTGTAGTCCGGGGGGGGGGTACTTGTAGTCCGGGGGGGGATACCTGTAGTCCGGGGGGGGGGTACCTGTAGTCTGGGGGGGGCGCGCATGGGGGTATTTGTAGTCCGGGGGTGGGGGGGGGGCATATGGTCATGCCTCAAAGCACACGTGGTTCCACGCACGCGGGTGTTTAGTACTTACGCGCGCGGGACCTCCGCAGGACCCTGCTTATTTTTCTGTTTCTTTGTAGATATATCGTTCCGTTCCTCGTTATCTTTTCGTTTCCGTGCCCACTCGTCCGTCGAGAGTGCTCAGCCTCGACCGCTGGCCCAACGATGGCGAATTTCTTAGCACGCCTAAGTGAACATGTGCGGACGCATCTTGGCGGGCCGCTTTGGCTTCCAGAGACTACGTAGCGAACGCGGGGGGGCTTGTAGTTCCGGGGGCTAGGTAGTCCGGGGGGGGTACCTGTAGTCTGGGGGGGGGGTACTTGTAGTCCGAGAGGAGGTGCCAGTAGTCCGGGGGGGGGGGGGGGGGGGGGGGGGGGGCCGTGGTCCGGGGTGGGGGACCTGTAGTCCGGTGGAGGGTACCTGTAGTCCGGGGGGGGGTACCTGTAGTCCGGGGGAGGGGTACTTGTAGTCCGGGGGGTACCTGCAGTCCGGGGCCCCAAAACTATTGAGGGACACAGAGCAGGGTTTAGGGTTTTCTGCTTATGATGCCCCCCAAATATTTTTGCTTTTAAGCGTGTCAGTGTCTTGCGTGGCGCGTTGTCGGCGCTCTATTGGGGCGCTCCTGCATCGGATCCCTCTTGCAGCTCTTTTGGGTTCCATGTGAAGCTAGACTGGGCAACGTCGGAGCCATCTTGAGTCCTCTGAGGCACATACGCACGAAAAGAGATCAATTCAACATCATTTCGTTTAACAAACATGTGTTGTTTGAAGGGTTTGGGCTTCTTCAGCTGCCTTGGACCATCCTGGGCCACCTTGTAGTTGACTTGGGACCTGTGAGGGCTGCCTTGAGGAGCACCTGGGGGCTTGCCACCTAGTGCGACCATATGCGAATCCCATTCGCTCCCAGATTCCATACTTGCGTTCAGCTTATAGCGTTGAATGTGTTACTGGAGCACCTGCGCGCATGAATGAAACTTAGAGCTTCAGTTCTCCAACGAGTGATCCAAAGCGCACTCTCATGTGGCGAGGCACATAAAGTTGTTGTTGCTGCGCGCATCGAAATTGGTAGAGGGAACGTCATTATGATGGTAGCGTCGGGCCGTCCCGGGAGAAAGAGAAGAGAGGGCAACAGATGGAAGGGACAAGGAGGGCAAGGGGGACGAGAGGAAGTCGCGGCAGGGGCATAGGCAGGGACGAAGCCAATGAGAATCATGGGGGGGCTCAATGTGACGCAGCGTGACGCTTACGATCATCACCGCGACTACCAATTCAGAGACTAGCACAGTGTTGCTGGTGATCAGCTCGGGAATCAGCAGCAGGACCGAAACAAGCAGTACCGCGGGCACGGCCACCAGAAGTAGCACAGTGACGCCGATGAGAAGCTCGAAGATTGGAGGGGGGCAAGCAGAGGCTAGTTGAGACGTTTAGCTTCCGCCCCTCGAGGTTTCCAGACGTACCTGGCAGTCCCAGGAGGTCTCTAGAGCTCCAAAGGCCCGAAAAGGCCCAAAAACAGCCAAAAACCTACCGAAAACGTCCAGGAATCTCTCTCATCGATCCTCGAAGGCCAGGGACAGAATTTACCAGGTGCAGTTCGTCCAGCAGGAGTACGAAGTTCTGAAGCGGGAGCTTGCGCAGCTCGACCAGGACGTGGGCCTGCTGGGGCGCGCCGGCCGACCACGTCACGCGGAGGAGGAGGAGGAGGAGGAGGAGGAGGAGGAAGAGATTGTTGACGCGTCGCGTATCCCCACCAGCCCTTTAGTCGCGTCCGCGGCCCGTTCGCGACCTTCCGCCGCTGGCGCTTCCGCCTGCGGCTGTAACAAAAGAAAGTATCCCCACCAGCCCATCTAGAAACGATGCTCAGGGGAGTTGAGGTGATCAGGGAAGTCGGGGAGCATGCAGAATAACAAAGGGCGGGGGAAGCTGTCACAGACCCCGAGAGGGGGAGGATGGAAGAGGAATCGTCGTCGTCGGAGGAGGAGGAAGAGGAGGAGGAGGAGGAGAATGAGGAGGATATGGAGTAGGGCGAGGAGGAGGAGGAGAAGGAGGAGAAGGAGCAGAGGGAGGAGACGGAGGAGAAGGAGGAGAAGGAGGAGGAGGGGGAGGAGGAGGAGGAGGGAGGAAGAGGAAGAGGTGGTTGAGGAAGAGGAAGAGGAAGAGGACGGCGAACCGAAGAGCCAGAAGCGTCTTGAATGCCTTTTCGGAAATCCTCTTGAGGCTTCTTGGGGGTCTCTTGGGAGCCTCTTGGAGGCCTCTTGGGCGCCTCTTGGGGACGTCTTGGCGCCTCTTGGGGCGCTCTTGGGGCGCTCTTGGGGGCTGTAGGGGCGCTCTTGGGGCCATCTTGGAGGGAGTCGATCAAACAAGAGGGGAGCTCCAATTAGCCTCCCCCCTCGGGAGCCCCATAAATCGCCTCTTGGGCCCCTCTTGGAGCGCTCTTGGAGCGCTCTTGGGCGCTTTTGGGGCCGTCTTGGGGCTCTCTTGGGCCTCTCGTGGGGCCCTTTTGGGCCATCTTGGAGCCATATTGAGGCCTCGGATGTTCATCGGAAGCGAAAAGGCGAGAAAGCAAAAAACATTGTTTTTCCTCAGGTTTTGGGACGATGTTGGCCTCGTCGGGGCCTCCTTAGGGAGCTCTTTGGCCACTTGGAGCCGTCTTGGGATCGTCTTGGGGCCTCTTGGAGCATCTTGGGAGCCATCGTGAGCGATCTTGCGCTATCGTGAGCCGTCTCGGAGCTCATCTTGGGCTCTCTGAGGCGCTTTTGAAGCCATCTTTGGCCATCTTGGACGCTCCAACGCGCCGCGGCCCCCCCCGTCCAGGTCCAGGGGAGGGGGTAGGGGGAGGGGTAAACCCCTCCCCAAGGTGGAAGAGGGAGGGGTGGAAGAGGATCTGCTCTAGACCACCTACGCCCAGAGGGCTGGTGGGAATCAGGGATCAGGATGAGGAGGAGGAGGAGGAGGAAGAGGAGGAGGGCGCCCGGGGCCCAGAGAAGGATGATCAGTGATCAGGAGAGGAGGAAGATCCGGAGGAGGAGGGGGGAGGGTGCCTTGGGGAGGAGGGGGATCAGGAGGAGGAGGAGGAGGAGTATCAGGAGGAAGGTACTTCTCGGGGGTTCCAGCAAGCGGGCGGAACGGTTCCTTCTGATCCTTCTCCACTTTCTCCCTGGCGGCCACTCGTGGGCATCGGCATTCGGGACGTAACTGAGCAGTGGCAGCGTCGGTGGCGGTGCGATTCGCATCGTCGTGGTGCTTCTCCAGGTCGTTGCGCTCGACTTCATTTTCGTAGTCTTCTCGGTGGAGTTCAGCGTTTCGTAACTTCGACACTGGCATGGCCTTCGAGCAATAGATCCCTCCCCTTCTGGTCCGTTGACCTCGCTCGGAATGATCCGAGGGTCGCGCCCTTGTGGGCCCCACGCCCCTGCGCTCCCACCACCAGCCATCAACCGCCAAGGCCTTCGACTGGGCCAGGGTGCACGGCGGCAGCGGCAGCCCCGGCTTGCTTCGCATGTCTTGCTTCGGGCGTTGCGCAATGGGGGGCGAGGAAAGGTCCACTTGTTGTGTTCGACAGGGGCCCAAAAGGGGCACGAAAGGTGCACGTTCTCTCCCCCCAAACTTAACTATTGCCCCCCCTATGAAGCAACCAACGCCCAATTTTGCCCGCGTGCTCTCTGCACCAGCCTTGGCCATGGCCGCGTCCACTCATCGTCGTTGGTGCCGCGCGTCCCCTCTGCAGGCGGAGGCTTTGGCACCAGGCACCTCGGGACCCAGGAAGCCCGTTAGGGCACGCAGAAGGGAGAAGGACTGGGCAGCACAACGACACATATGTGTATATCTAAAAACAGGCATTCATATATATATATATATACATATAGATGGATATGTATATATATATATACATTTACATACACACATACACACATACACACATACGTACACACATACATACATACATACATACATACATACATACATACATACATGCATGCATGCATGCATGCATGCATGCATGCATGCATACATACATGCATACATGCATACATGCATACATGCATACATGCATACATGCATACATGCACGTATGCCTGCATACATTCATACATGCATACATGCATGCACATATGTATATATGATCGCGGGCTCCGGGCCCACGCCCCCCCCCCCAGATGGGATAGGTACCAGGGTCGTCGGGCCCCCCCCCCTCCCCCAGATGGGATGGGGGGGGGCAGGAGGAGGAGGAGGAGGACGAGGCGGAGGAGGAGGAGCAGGACGACGACGACGACGACGACGACGACGACGACGACGACGACGACAACGACGACGGCGACGACGACAACGACGACGGCGACGACGACAACGACGACGGACGACGGACGACGGCGGACGACGACGACGGACGACGACGACGACGACGGACGACGACGACGACGACGACGACGACGACGACAACGCCGACGACGACGACAACGACGACGACGACGACGGCTCCGGCGGCGGCGGCGGCGACGACGTCGAGCACCGGAGCTTTCCGAAAGCACGTCAGCATGACACCACAATCACAGCCACACGCACACCCACACCGCACCCACTTTTTTGGTCTGCGGGTCAAGAGCGAGCCTCTTCCGGTTACGAGCTAGGCGGGCCGCGCAAAGCACTAATTGGGGAGACAGAGCATAGGCGGGCGGGGCCTCAGGCGGCCAGAGGGCGGGCCGGGGTGCAGGCGGTGCTGAGGAATTTGCGCAGGAAAAGGAACGCCTTGGACAGGAGCCGGAGGCGAAGTCCCGGAGGGTGAGCAGTGTGGTGTTGCCGTCGGCGGCGCATCGTAAACACCATTTTCAAATGCTGCGTGAGGATGAACGCGACCAGGTCGACGTCCAGGGGGAAGAAGTCCACCATGAAGGCGGTGAACAACGTTGTGCCACCAGATGGTGAGGAGGGGCCCAGGAGATGAGGAGGACCACGAAGGCGATGTGCAGCGCTGCGCCATAGGATGCTCGGAAGCGGCCTGGGGTGGTAGTCCAATCCACGTCCAGGAAGCAGCTAGGAAGAGGCGCGGCCAGAAACAGGGCCGTCCGTGTCCGACTCTAGATGTCGGTGGTATGCAGGGCGGAAACCTGACCTGCACAATCAGCGCGTGAAGACGGGCGGGTGCCACACACGGTGCGCTGACGACCACATGGCCAAGGGCCAGGCCTGAGCCGCGCTGCCCAAGGCAAGCGGGGCCGCCGAAGCGGCAAGGTGCAGTGCCCAGCACCGGGCCGAAGCCGCGCTGTGCCCGGCGCCGCCGCCATGGGAGGGGGGGGAAGCGAGCGGGGGGGACGAAGTGAACAGGGAGGAGCACACCACACCTACAGTGGGGGAGGGGGGGGGGGACATTGGGTCACCACACACACACACACACACAGCAACACACCACACCCACCCACATCCACAGGGGGAGGGGGGGGGGAGACCATCGCGCGGGGGGGGGGGGCGGCCGATGGCATTAGCACTGGGGGGGCCAACCAAACCCTCGACCATATATACATACATTGGTACATGCATGCATGCATCCGTACGTACGCACATGCATCCATACATACATGCATGCATACATACACGCATACATGCATACATGCACGTAGGCCTACATGCATACACGCAGACATGCAGGCATGCATACATGTATACACGCATGCATGCATGCATGCATGCATGCGTACACGTATCCATGCATCCATACATACACACGTGCGTATATACATGCCTGCATGCATACATACATGCATACCCATACATACAAACATACATGTAAACTGTGTTCCATACAAACATACATACATACATACATACATACATACATACATATGCATGAATACATGTGGATACATACATTATATGCATACAAATGTACACACATGCACACCACATCACATACAAACATGGATGTACGCACACAAACAAGTATAACCGACATGGATGATGCAACGCGTATGCACATATGTTCAACACACAAATAGTCCGAACATAAATATATACACGCATATATGTATACATCTATATCAATCGATAAACACGTGTGTATATATAAAATTATATATCTGTATTGTAGTGGCCTCCAGCCAGTGCCGCCGATCCGGGGCGCCCCTGATGTTATCGGGAACGGACGGTGACGACGACAACGGACGACCAACCATCAGCCAGCGGGATATTTCGACGACGACCGACGAATGGAGTAACGACGACTATTGGCGACGACGATGACGACGGCGATGACGACGATGAACACGAGAACACGAACACAAACACGACGACGACGACGACGACGACGGCGGCGGCGACGACCACCGCGACTCGTGTCCGAGCAAGACCACGTCATACAATGCACGTCTTGCCTGGCAGCGCGCGAGTAAGCGCCTCTTGGGGCATTTGGGCTCTTGGGGGCTTCTGGGGAGCCTTCCTAGGGTTTCTTTGGTTCTTCTTGGGGACCTCTTGGGGATCTCTTCGGGGCCTAGGGGGGCCTCTTGGGGTTGTCCTGGGGCCTGGGGTGGAGGACTCGAAGGGTCAATTGGGTTTAATCCTCAAGGCCATTGGGGGGCCTCTTGGGAGTTCCCTGGGTTATCTTGGGGCCGTCTGGGGCCGTCCTGGCTCC
Organism: Prorocentrum cordatum; assembly: GCA_963575745.1. Classification (NCBI taxonomy): domain Eukaryota; class Dinophyceae; order Prorocentrales; family Prorocentraceae; genus Prorocentrum; species Prorocentrum cordatum. The sequence continues at coordinate 314,660 of CAUYUJ010014522.1, forward strand.
TCCTCGGGGCCTGTTGGGATGTCTTGCGAAGATTGTGGGGGCATCTTGGACCGCCGTCGGCATTTTGAAAACCGAGGAGGCGAGAATCTCAAATGTAACAAAAACCAGCAGGATTTTGACGATACCCTGCCCCTCCCCCCCCCCCTTTTTTGCAGAACCGGAGAAGTGGAGCAACCGCCCCCCCCCCTGGAACCGGAGAATTGGCGCACCCCCCACCCATCCCCCCCCCGGAACCGGAGACCTGGCGCACCCCCCCCCCCCCAGCAGAGCCACCCCCGCACCCCCCGCAGGGCGCGAAATCTTTGAAAATAAGCACGCCAGGGGGTCGTCGCTGGCGCCGCCGAGGGGATCGTGCACCCCCTTGCATGACAGCCTCAAAACGATTGACTTTCGCATAGAATGTGTTACGAAGGGTCGTACACATCCGAATCGATTTTCCCCCCCTTTCAGGCGTCGTCGTCGTCGTCGCCGCCGTCGTTGTTGTCGACGTTTTCGTCTTCTTCTTGGTCGTCCTTGTCGTCGTCGTCGCCGTCGTCGTTGTCGTCGTCGTCAGCGTCGTCGTCGTCGTCGCCTTCGCCGTTGTCGTCGTCGTCAACGTCGTCGTTGTCGTCGTCGTCGTCGTCAACGTCGGCGTCGTCGTCGTCGTTGTCGAGCACAGCGGGCTTGCGCAGCCCCCCACCGACACAGGGCATCCGCAGGCAGTGCGTCGTCGTCGTCGCCGCCGTCGTCGTCGTCGTCCTTTTCGTCGTCATCGTCGTCATCGTCGTCGTCGTTGACCACAGCGGGCCTGCGCAGCACCCCACCCCACCAGGGCATCCGCAGTGCGTCGTCGTCGTCGCCGCCGTCGCCGTCTGCCGTCCGCCGTCCGTTGTCTTCGTCCTCGTCCTCGATCCTCCTCGTCTTCGTCCTCGCTTTCGTCGGCGTCGTAGTCGTCGTCGTCGTCGACTACAGAGACCACGACAGGGGTGAAGAGCACTGCCCGCCTTGCTCGGGTCGGACGAAAGGCTGGGGAAGGAAAGGGGGAGTTACGAAACCTGCTGCGCGCAGCTGGTTTCGGTCGCACCGCCGAGGGGCCACTCCTCGATGCATGGCCGCTTTCGGCGCCAGGGGGGCGCTCGGAAAATCAGCAATGCGGGCTGCTGGGCAAATCACCGCTTGGCCACGCCCCCCTTTCGTCCAGCCCGCGTTGCTCGCGGGCCCGCGAGGCAGCTGGCGCCCCCCTGGCTGCGGCCAGGGCAAAGGAAACGCATCGGTTCGACAAAAGAGCACGGAAAGTGCGGGGGCGAGCGCCGGCAACAGTTTTCTTCATGTCGAACACGTGTGGGCTTGGCTCACGGCCCCTCTTTCTGCCGCTTTTGCCTCCCGCCCCCCTCCCCCCGGTCTGCGCTGTCTGTCGCGCTTCAAGTTCCAAGCCCTTTCCACGAAACACGATCGTGCTCCACCATCTCAAGACCCACCCGGGTGCGTGGGAAAGTTGGCCCTTGATAGTTGGCCGTTTTCAAATAGCACAATTCAATATCGACTTATGTTATTGTGATGGGTCGCTGTTGGCGCATGGTAAATCTTAGGACACCGTGTTTCTTCGTATGTTATGAACCCAATGTTTCGATGTCTGGTTTACTTTTGTTTTTTTGTGTTTTGGGGAGGTCGAGAACGGCCCCTGTCCAAGCTTTTGTGTGTTATTCCCGCCCCTGTTTCGTGTTATATGCGCGATGTGTTATCCTCGCTCCTCCCCCACGACTTGAGGGAGAGAAAGAGAGCTGGAGGGAGGAGGGGGCAGGACGTGGAGGTAGAGGAGGAGGAGCAGCAACAGGCACAAGGAACGGGGACATTTATACCATTGCTGTCGGTGCCCCTCCTGGCCCTCCTCGGTCTTGCACCCTGCACCCGTGCCGCGCCACTCTCAACGCGCGAGGCCATTCCTCAGATCTCCCCTCTGCTCCCAGAGCTAAGAAGAGATGCGGTATGAGCTCGACCACAAGAAACCTTCAAAAAGAAACCCGGCCCTGACACCCCAGGGCGCCCCTTGTTTTTTTGGCGTGGGAGCGCCATGTTTTCCATGGCCAAATAAATCGAAACCCGAGGAACCCGCGGCCGCCTGGGGGCAAGCAGGGTGTTTATTGGCATGGGTCCTCTTCCTCCTCCTCCTCCTCCTCCTCCTCCTCCTCCTCCTCCTCCTCCTCCTCCTCCTCCTCCTCCTCGTAGCCCCTTAACATCGAACTTCCTCTTTCGGGGCGATGCCCCCAATCTTGCTGACCTGTGTTATGTTGGCCCCGCGTGTCTCCTCCTCTCCCTCCTTTCTCCTGCACCTCCTCTTCCTCCTCCTCCTCCACTTCCTCTCGACTGCAGCCCTCAGCGCGGCTCTTCACCCTCGTCTGACTTGCCCAGGGGCCAGCGGCCAAGGCCAAGCCCAAGGCCAAGCCCGGAGGCTCAGATGTCCAAGTCGCGTTTCTCCAACTGGGCGCCTTTGGGGGCCGCCGCGGGGCCCTTTTCCCCTTGTGAGCCGTCTTGGGCGCATGTTGGGCCGTCTTGCGTACCTCTCTCCTCCACCTCCTCGTCCTCCTTTTTCCTCCCCCTCCCCCCTCTCTCCTTCCCCCCCCCCTCCCTCGCCCCCCCCCCCGCCCCCTTCCTCACTCGGACTCGGCGGAACGGCTCACGTTGCACGCGGCGCGCATAGCGCGCGCCAGGGGGGCCCCGCCCTCTCGCCGCCGGGGGCCGCCCTCGCCAACAGAGTCGAGAATATTCGCGCGATATGCGAGCACCATAGCACGAAACGACCTTGATAAACAGCGTTATCGATGCAAAACATGCAAAACGGAATTGAGAGGCCAAAATCGATGTTGCGTTTTGTGCTAGTGTCGCCCTGCTATTGGTGAGCGACCGACTATAAGCACCGGCCTAAACCCTGAGACTAAACTGCAATGGGCTGCAAGATCACGCAAACAAACAGGCACGTACCTTACGCAATGGTGGATCAACACGCAATAAGAGCACAATCCCTTTGGGGGGCGGAAGCGGGACGGGGGGGGGAAATGCAAGAAAGAAGAGAGAAAAGAGAGAGAATGCAGGAAACCTTGGTTTGCGGACGCCTCTAAACAGCGCAAGCTGCTTTCCGCTCAAAAAGTCAGTTCACCACTCCTTTCGACGCCTCTCGACGCTGTCTGTCGCCTCGTCGCTGGCGGTTGGGCGTCGGCGCTAGTCGCCAGCGCTGCCGCCGCTGATTTTCAATCTGGCGGGCGCCACCCCTCTATTCGCCCGAGCAAGGATTTTTGTTTTGAAAACAAAAAACACGCGCCCACCACGGATTTGTCAATCACAAAGTGATTGGTTTGAACATAACGGCGCGCCGGGGCCGGGGCCGCGACCTCGACCCCAAATGTGTGCGTGTGCGCGCGTGCGCGCGCGCTCCCCCTCGTCGGCCGTTCGGAGGAGGAGCGTTTAAGGCACTGGCGGAGCCATGTGCTCAGACCTCAGGAGGAAGCTGAAGAGCTCGCGACAAGTGCGCGCCCCCGCGGTGCGCACTGCGATCGGGAGCTCTTCGGTGGCCCGCACGTCTACGCGGGGTTCCTGGGTAAGCTCCACGCCCGTGGGATGTTTTCGTTCTCGGCGGCAGTGGGCCCCATGGGTTATGTGGGCTTGTTTTTTGCACCCAAGAAGAACGGCAGTCAGCGCGCCATCTTCGACACACGCATCGCATTTTTTCCTTCGGCCACCTCCGAAGACCAGATGGCCGACCGCTTCGGCCTGAAGCTCGCTGGAGGTGCCGCCGACGGGCGCCTTCATCGCCACCGCGGACTTGGAGCGCGACTTCTACCACGCGCGCCTCCCCGCGGGCATGGAGGACTACTTCGCACTGCCCGCCATCGACGCGACGTTCTTGATGGAGGCGGGCCTCGCCGATCTGCCGTTCGAGCCTGGTCATCTAGTCACCGCGAAGGTCGCGGTTCTGCCGAAGGGTCTTGCGATGGCCCCCCACCTCTGCAAGGAGGTATCGGCGACCCCCCTGATGCGGAGCGGCGTCGACCCCTCGAGCGTCGTCGTGGACGAGCAGGTCGGCACCAAGCTGGATCATGAGCGCCCTGTGACTGCAGGCGCTTACGTCGACAACGTGACCACCGCTGGCGCGACGCCCGTGGCGGCAAACAACTTGCTCTACAAGATTGTCAGTCATCTCAGGATGGCTGGGCTAGTCGCCCACAAGATCTGCGAGGCTTCAGCTAACGTCGAGTTCCTCGGGCTGCAGCTGCACGAGGGTACCTCGTCGACGATCAAGAGCCGCAACATCTGGGGGCTGCGGGCTGCGATCAGCAGCCTGCTGCGGAGGCGCTGGACGACAGGCCATGATCTGCGGGCTGCGTTGGGCCACATCGCGTGGGCCACGATGATCCGCAGGGAGGCGCTCACTACTCTGCATGCATGCTGCGCCTTCGCGGAGACCTTCGGCGGGCGGCCACGGCGGCTCTGGAGTTCGGCGACGCGCGAGCTGGAGCTGGTCCGCAGCCCGCCGCCGGCGCCCCAGGCGGACCTTACCGCTGGGCGGCGCGGCGCCGCCACGCGCAGCGACGCGGCGCCCTGCGGGCTCGGCGTCGCGCGGAGGCGGCTCGCGCCAGACGCCATCGCGGAGCGCGGCCGCTTCTCGGAGCGCTAGCGCATCAACGTGGCCGGCGCCTCGGCCGCCCGCGAGAGGTCGCTGGCGGCGGGATCGTCGTCCGAGAGGGGCGCAGTAAAGCAGAGGCATGCCGTGTCTCGCGATGCCCAGCCTTATCATCATGTCATTGCGCTCAGCCATGCACTCAGCAGTTCTGGAATCGGTCAATCAGATGGTCATGTATCGCAGCCCCCGCGAGGCCCCGATGCTCCTCTGGTTGCAGGTGGGAATGGCTCGGGCGGCGTCTTGGACGACTACGCGCCCCCCTGCGCGGACCCCTGCAAGGGCTTCGAGGTCCCTGAGGCGACGGGCAACCCCGCGGAGGTCTTGGCGTCTGAACGTGGGGGTGTCTCGGGCAGCGTCTTGGACGACTGCGCGCTCCCTTACATGGACCCCTTGCAAGGGCTTGGAGGTCCCCGAGGCGGCGGGCAACCCCGCGGGGGTCTTGGCGCCTGAGGGCGACTTGGGCAAGTTCGGAGCCAGGTTCAGCGAGTTCCCTGCCAGCGCCACCTGCAGTACTGGGTGGAGGCCCTCAGCGGCCGTGAAAGTCTCGGGGCACACTAACATCCCTCTCTTGGAAGGAGAGGCCCTGTGTCTGGCCAATCGTCACCTGCTACGGGGATCAGGCTGCACTGGCCGCCGCGTTCTCATCCCCATAGACAATCTACCGCTGGCTCTTGGCGTGGTCAAGGGGAGGGCTCAGAGCATTCACCCCCGTCGATGTCTTGGGCGCGCGCCTGCACTGTCGCTCAAATCTGGCCCCGAGCTCCACGCGCGATGGGTGGCGCCCGAACGGAACCATCTGACGCTGTCAGTCGCGGCCGTCACGGCTGGTTCAGCGGCGCTCGGGAGTTGGAGGCCCTTCGCCCACGGCGGGTTGCTGGCCGTCTGCGTGGCAGGCATGCTGGGGCCCCTGGGCGCCTACGCGGCTCGCGGCTCGCGCGTGCCGAGCCCGTCAGCGGCCGCCTCGCAGAGACAGAGGCTCGCTCGTCAGGCGGTGGCAGAGAGGCCGCGCATGGGACTCATCTTGATCGAGACGCTGGCTGCGCGCTCGAACACCGAGCGCAGCTACCGCCAGCCCCTGCTGATGTTCGTCACCTGGCGCGGCCTCCATCGTCGTAATTGGGCAGGTTACGAGGAGCTCGATGTGGCGCTGGCTAAGTACTTCTCCGATCACTACCAGATGGCGACGGCCTGCAACATCGGCTCCCAGACGCTGGCAGCCATAGCGCACGTGACGCCCTCGATATTCAAGAAAACGGTGTCGCCCCTCCCCCGGGCCTCGAGGGCCTCCGCGGCATGGAAGCGGAGGGCCCCAGGCAAGACGCGGCTGCCGCTCCCTCGCGCAGCCACGCATGCGATAGCAGGATGGCCCATCAGCAACGGCCACTTGGGCATGGCAGCGTGGATCGCGATAGCCTTCGCGGCCTACCCGAGGCCCGCGGAGGCCCAGGGCCTCGCGGGGGAGAGCCTGGCGCCGCCGACGCCAGCGGCCGGCGCGAGCTATTCGAGCTGGGGGCTGCTGCTCCATCCCTCGGAGAGGGGCGTCGCCGGCGAGACGGGCCAGTCCGACGACGGGGCGGTGCTCAACCGACCCGAGCCGCGGCCCATTCTGGCCGCACTTCGGGGCGCCACCGCGCCCGGGGCGCCGCTGCGGGCCTTCACATTGGACGAGCTCATGGCCGTGTTCAGGGCAGCCTGCCGCGCGCTGAGCCTCAGCGCCCTCCGCCCACACATATTGCCTTCGACGCGGAGGCGCGTCGGGCGACTTGGCAACGGGCCACGGGACGGCGGTCGAGGTCCAGAGGCGAGGGCGCCGGGCTGCGCCGTCGTCGATGAGGCGCCACGGGAAGGAGAGCGCCCTCCTGGACGAGATCGCTCGCGCGAGCTCGGAGGCGCTCGCCTTCGGGGCGATGGTCGAGTCCAACTTCGCTCGCCTCCTGGAGCACGGCTTCGAGAGGGCGGCGGTCCTGCACTCGGCGCCGGCGGCGGTGCTGCGAGTGTTGGGGCCATCGCCAGCGAAGGGGAAGCGCGCGCACAGGCGGCCTGAAGCCCGGCGCTAGCTGGGGCCGAGCGGCTCAATGGAGCGGCGCTGGCGCCCGATGGGCAGCTGCGCGGACGGCACCTGCGGCGGCGGCTGAAGGCCGCGCTCAGCGGGCAGCGCGTTCGGCGCGTGGTGCTCGAGCTGTTCGCTGGCTCGGGGCGGCTGACCGAGGCGGTCAAGCGGCGCGGGCCCCCAGGGCTGGCGCTCGACCTTCGCAATGGCGGCGCCGAGAACCACGTCTCGCGCGCCTTCAGCTGCGCGCTTCGTGGCTGCCTGGCAGCGCGCGCGGCAGGCGCGATCTGGCTTGGGACGCCCTGCAAAACGCGGAGCCAGGCGCTGCGCCGACCGCTGCGATCGCGGGCGCGCCGCATGGGCCGCAGCGACTTGCCCCCGCACGAGCGCGCCAAGCTCAGCGTAGGCAACCGATCCTTTCACTTCAGCTGTGACATCATTGAGCAGTGCATAGCCTCACGCAGTCCAGTTTTTTGTTTGAGAACCCCGCGGGGTCTCTCCTGTGGCCCGCGCGTCGCATGCGATCTTTGCTTCAGCACGAGTCTTCCCAGTACAGTGTTTGACTGTTGTCAGTGCGGCGCTCCGTGGCGGAAGAGAACCGCTGTCGCGCAGTGGGGCGCCATCAACCATGACAGCATCTTGCATATGTGCGCACTGGCCGGCGCGGACTCTGCTCGAAAAGCCTCCGTCCGCATGTAATCCTCAGCGGCCGCGAGCAGGGGGTCCACCTCACTGCGCAAGCAGCCGCCTACCCCGCTCGGTTCTGCGCAAGCATGTCCGAAATGATTGAACACTCCTTACTGGCACTATCGAATGCTTATCGCCGTAGCATCGTTCTGTCTGGTGTTTGGCCTTTTCAGTGTTCTCACGAGTGCCCACCTCGAACTATTGGAATAGAGTCTGCTCAGTGCGTTTATATCAGCGGCCTGCCGGCCAGTTTCATCCCATTTGGGGGTTCGGGAGATCTCGGTGCACTGCGTCGCCTGTCGCCTCAGCGTCTCTGCCCCGTCTCGCTGCCTGGCGCCTCGTCACACCTAGTGGTGCGAAAAGAGGATCGGTGCGTTTTCTATCGATCGGGTTTCGCCCAATTCCGCTTTCCTGTTTCGCGTCACGTTTTGGCTGGCCCTCGGAAGTGGAGACGGGCCGCGTGTTTAAACAACGATTTGCGCAGGTGAAAGGGGAGGGGGCCGCACGGTGATCTCCATCGCCGTTGGGGGCTCAAAGCGCTCCCACCCACAGGCCGCCCTGATGTTGTTCGTTGCTCTCAGCACTTTGCACTTGCCCCAGAACCTTTCCAACTCGTGGGGGGATCTCGGTGCACTGCGTTGCCTGTCGCCTCAGCGCCTCTAGCCCGTCTCGCTGCCTGGCGCCTCGTCACACCTGGTGGTGCGAAAAGAGGATCGGTGCGTTTTCTATCGATCGGGTTTCGCCCAATTCCGCTTTCCTGTTTCGCGTCACGTTTTGGCTGGCCCTCGGAAGTGGAGACGGGCCGCGTGTTTAAACAACGATTTGCGCAGGTGAAAGGGGAGGGGGCCGCACGGTGATCTCCATCGCCGTTGGGGGCTCAAAGCGCTCCCACCCACAGGCCGCCCTGATGTTGTTCGTTGCTCTCAGCACTTTGAACTTGCCTCGGAACCTCTCCAACTTCTGGGGGGATCTCGGTGCACTGCGTTGCCTGTCGCCTCAGCGCCTCTAGCCCGTCTCGTTGCCTGGCTCCTCGTCACACATAGTGGTGCGAAAAGAGGATCGGTGCGTTTTCTATCGATCGGGCTTCGCCCAATTCCGCTTCCCTGTTTCGCGTCACGTTCTGTCTGGCCCTCGGAAGTGGAGACGGGTTGTATATCTATATATATATATATATAGATATAGATATAGATATATAGATATAGATATAGATATAATGTATGTATATACACAAACATTCATATTTACATACATACAGAATCTGCGAGAGGGCCTCAGGGGTGTCAGGTCTGTGCGGTATGGGGGGCCAAACGAACCTCCACCCGCCAAAAGAGCCCTCAAGGGGGCTTTGAGGCCACAAAACGGGTCCTTCAAGGGGGCCAGAAAGCACCACAACGCTCCCAGCACGCCGACCGACGGCGCACGTGGCCTCCGAGACGCCCTAAAAGAGCTTCGAGCTGATCCCCGACACAGACCCCAGGGGCGAACATCATTGTTTTCCCGTGAGTTCTTCAAGGATTTTCGTGTTGTCGCCTGCCTCGCTGCCCGACGCCTGGAGACGACACAAGAGGCGCCAAGAGGGCGCCAATACACACCGAGAGGCGCCCCCAAAAACGCCCCGGAAGGCTCCGGGCGGCTCCCACATGAGGCCGGACACGCCACAAGGGCCCTAAACGAGGCCAACAGGGCCCCCAAACGGCCCTTGCACGCCCATCATTGCTCCGATGCTGGCTCGGGTAGCCCCATTAGCGCACAGGAAGAGCTCAGAGCCGCAGGGTTCTTCGAGGATTATTGCGTGGTCGCCCCAAGGAAAGCCTCAAGACGGCCAAAGCCTTCCAAGACGGCCCAAGAGGGCCCCAGGCAGCCCAAGAGGGCCCCAAGAGGGCCCAACGAGGCCCCCGAGGAAGCCCGACGCCAAGCTCGTAACACCAGGGCTCCCGATAGCAAGCGGTGACGTAAACAATTTCTAACACCAGGGATCCCAAGAGCGAGCGGTTACGCAGAAAGCTCTGAGCACCAAGGCTCCCGAGAGCCCATAGTGACGTGAGAAGTTCTTAACACCCAAGGCTCCGACGGGCGAGCGGTGACGTAAAAAGCTCTGAACACCAAGGCTACCAATAGCCCACATTGACAATATTTAGACACCAAGGTTCCGACGAGTGAGCAGTGACGTAAAAAGCCCTAAACACCACGACCCCTGCGAGCGAATACTGACGCGCAAACGCTGAACATCAAGGTTCCCAAGACCGAGCAGTACGTAAAAAGTCCTGAACACCAAGGCTCCCAACAGCGAGCGATGATGCAACAAATTCTTAACACCAAGGCTCACAGGAGCGAGCGGTGCCATGAGCCATCTCGGGCAAGTTTCTGAAGCGTTCTTTCTGTTCCCATGCCGGCCCAGGTCAAAACCGCAGTTGGCCCGATGGGCCTGCGAGTTCTGTCTTCTCTTCCTGAACCCCTTCCCAGCTGCGTGGCCATGCCATGCCTTCTCCCCCCTGATCCTCTTCTCCCTTCGTTCCTGGCCGCCACGATCCTCCCCTTCAGCGTTGCGTCCCCTATGCTGCCTCCTTGCCCGCGCTCCGCGCGCCGACCCACAGGACCTTGCCGCGCAGCGCGAGCTTGTCGCGAAGACCAAGCACGAACGCGATGATCACAGGCCGGTAGTCAGAGGATGAGGATGGGGAGGGTGCGCGGGGCACGCTGTTGCTTAGCGAGCGGGGTGTGAGACATCATACCGTGGGTTGGGCACGTTGGACGCATTGCATTGCACATGCGTTTGGGGACAGGGTGGTTGTATCGAGTCTGGGTTAGTTGGGCGGCAATCTCGAACAGTGCGTGGTGTTTGGTTATGTAAGTGTCGTTTGAATTGTGTTCTGATCGCCGATGTGGCCCTTCGTGCAGCTCAGTTATACACCCGCTGCTAAACAATCATCTGGTAACTCGCTCTTGTGTTCTCTCCCGGTGCCTCGCCTCAGCCTGGCAGGTCGTATTTGGATCATCTAAGTGTTTAGTACCAGCCAGCGCCTTGGCTTTCCTCTCAATTACGGGTGCTGAGTTTGGCAAGCATGTTATTGGTTGAAGGAGTCGTGCCCAGATCCATCTTACGGCCACGGAAGTACGGAGGTTGTTGGGCCTTGCTTCTGCAGACGCGGGCGCACACCCAGTGGCGGACCACCGTCGTCGTCACACTGAGTATTCTCAGGGCATGAGATCCAGTTCCCGACACGCTCGGCAGTCTGATGGCCCACAGGGGGCCTTGCGGGGTGTCGGACTACGAGCGTTCAGCGCCTTCTTCGGTTGTTATGGCCCTCGGTAGCCGTAAGGCCTTCTCTCCTTTTCCTCAGATTTCTCGTGCTCGTCGTCGTCATCATCTGAGGGGGAGCCCCAGACAGAGCTGGACACATTTGCCGAAGATGAGGCTGCCGCTTCCCTTTTCGAGTAAGTTTCCTCACTCAACTCCGAGGCAGCGCAGCGCAGCAACGGACTACTGAGCTCTGATCTCCAGGCAGATGTTACTCTACATATATCTAGGTCCTGCTTTCGAGGAACAAGTCATTATCGTCGTCCTCTTGCTCCTCCTCAGCGCCCTCCTGCACCGGTCGCCGCGGACGCGGCGCAGCTTCCCAGCGCGACCCGCTTGGCCAGCGGGGGGGTCGCCCCCTGGGCACTCCGAAGGTGGAGCCGTCCGCCTGAGTGGGCGCCAGGCTGCACACCCGCAAGACGACCCTGGCCAGGCCGATCCGGGGCCCAGCACGGGCCCGGCCAGGGTCGGCATGGACGTAATCCACAGAGGAAGGAAAGACCACCGCGACCCCCATCATTCTGGCGTCTGCGAATGATGCCGACAGCGGCCCTGTCCGGTTCGATTCCTTCCGTCGCGTGCGTTTACGCAGCGTTTTTTTTTTTTTTTTGTTTCGGGGTGTTTCTTAAAAGGCCGATTTTCCTGTCCCTAATGCAAACATGCCACGTGCGGGTACCCCCCTCGGCTCCGCGCCCACGGGAGAGGAGGAAGAGGAGCTTGCATTGGCGGGCTCACAGCGAGCTGCTCATGGAGAACGCAGCCTCAGGACAGCATGTCTCTGCGTGTGCCCATGGTCTCGTACCCTCGCCGTGAAGCAAGCTGGTTTCAAGGATCTTCGCCGTGAGCGGCCTCTCGGGGCCCCTCACGGGCGCCCGAGGCCGTCCAATGGCGTTTCGGGATGAGAAACCGATGTTGGAGAGCGTTTGGGGTCGAGGACCGCTCTTCCTCAGGACCGCTTTTCCTCACGCGCTCCCCTTCCCGCGCACGCCTTGGAATGTGCACAACGTGGGGCGCCTACTGCAGCTACCCGGAAGGCACGGAGCGCCCGGGGGAGCGCAGGGGGACGGCGACGAGGACTAGGGTGCGGAGGGCGAGCTCTCGTCTCGCCCCCCCGTGGGAGGTCGGAGTACGCCAAACTGCGACAGCAGACGGGCATCACCAACTCGGAGAACTTAGCGAAGGCCCCGTCGCGCGCGGGCCGCCCAGGCCGCACGAGCCGCTGGGGTTAGCGTCATGATGATGATGATGCTGATGACGATGATGCTGATGATGGTGGTGGTGATGATGATGATGATGATCATCATCATCAGCATCATCATCGTCGTCATCATCACCATCATCAGCATCATCATCAGCATCGTCGTCATTATCATCTGCATCATCTGCATCAGCATCATTATCATCATCGTCATCATCGTCGTCATCAGCATCAGCATCAGCATAGTCACCATCTTCATCAGCATCATCGTCGGCATCGTCATCGTCGTCATGATCCGCATCAGCATCAGCATCATCATCACCATCGTCTTCATCATCATCATCATCATCATCATCATCATCATCATCATCATCATCATCATCATCATCATCGTCCGTAGCCTTCGGCTCCCGAGCTTCAGCCGCGGCCGGCCGCGGTCGATGCTTTGGTTCGGCCTTCCAGGTAACGTCTTGGCTACGTTGGATAGTTGGGGCGTGCCGGCGGTGCAGGCCTGAGTGGCGCGTTGCCCCGCCTGCTTGTCTTGCCCCATGTGCCCGGCTTGCCCGCCGTGCCCAAGAGCGTCTGTGGGGGTGACCCCGGGAACGGTGGCATTGGCCTGCGCGGGCGCGGCGTTGGCGCAAACCTTGCAGACACCGCGGCGCCCGCGACGCCGCAGTCCGCGCCATGGCGGAGGCGTGGCGTGGGTCTTGTACAACGTGGGCGGACGGCGGCTCTACCACCAGAGGAAGGTGGTGGAGCAATTGGCCTGGTCGGATCGCTTCGCCCGACGACATGGTCTATGCGGAGCGGCTGCTCGCCGCGAGGCAGGACATTTCAGCTGTGCGGTTCAGCGCTACGCGTTGGCCGCCTCCGCCGGCATCCCGCGCGACGAAACAGACAATTTCGGGCGGGCGCCTAATCTTGCACGGGAGGCCGCGTTGCTGGCGGCCGCCATCGCCGAGGCGGACGCTGAGTTCGCCCGTCGCAACCCTGGTGTTGCGATTCCAGCTGGAGGCACCCTGCTCTGGATGGAGGGCGGCGTGTTCCAGGCACCTCCAGCGTTTGCCGCCGCCCCGGCCGGAGCACTGGTGGCTGCCGTTCCCCCGCCAGCAGTTGCCCCAGCGGGAGCGATAGTTGCTGCCGCTCTCCCGCAAGCGGCTGCCCCAGCGGGAACGATTGCTGCGGCCGTCCCCATGGCAGGGGGACCGCCGGCCGACCCAGTTGTCGCCGCGCCGCCTGCTGCCCTACTGGCGGCGGCGGGGCCCCGGCGGATGAACGACGGCGGAGCTCCTCTCGGGCCGAGCGGTGAAGCGCCGACAGGCTCGTTTTGGGTCCTTGCGGAGGACGTGGACTCTCTGACTGTCGGGTCCGTTGCCGACGTGGGACCAATCAGTGGCGTCACCTTGACGGCCCGCTCTGGCCGCAGCGCGGTCCTACGCTGCCCAGCGGGCGTGGCGGCACGGCATTCCCGCTTGAGGATTGGCGGCGGGCGACCTTTTGCAGCAGAGCGCGCCTCGGCAGAGCGGGTCGTCATCTCCAGCGGGGCGCGGGAGCGGGGGAGGCACGCCACCGCGCTGAAGGGGGAGACGCTCATTCATGCCTTGAAGCACATCCTCCGCGATCAGACATAGCACGGTCGTCGCTTTCTCTTCCCCTTCGACAGCCTCGTCGCCGTCCTGGCTCTTTTGAAGGGCCGCTCCTCGCGGCAGCGGATGGCGCGCATCTGCCGCCAGTGGGCCGCGCTCGCGGTGGCTGGCGGCATCGTTGCGTCGTTGAGTGGACCCCATCGGAGGCGAACCCAGCCGACCTGCCGTCTCTACGAGGCCTTGGGATTGGGGCGCGGATTCAGTGGCGTGCAGTCGCCAGACCGGCCGAGGACGTCGCAACCGCCGGCGCGGTTGGCGCTGCCGGCGCATATGTTGCTGCTAGCGGTGCCAGCCAGACGGCCGACACGCGCCGCGGCGCCGCGCCCGCCACCTCTCGCTCTGGAGGCCACGTTCGCCCGCGCATCTCGCAGGCGGCGGCGGGGGCGGCTTCGCACCGCGCCCAGCGGGCGGCGGCGCGGGCGCCCAAGGCCGCGGCTCTCCGCGCAGCCGGCGCGCCAGTGCTCAGGCGGCTTTCGATGACGGAAACCACGAGGCAGAAGCTCCTTTGCTTGCGGGCGCCGTGGAGTGGGCCGCGCCCATGCAGGCGCGGCCGACCCGGAGACGGCCGACGCGCTCCTCTCACAGTAGATGGACCATCAGCACGAAAAGGGAGCCTGGAACGGGGTAGCTAGACGATGGCGGCGCCGAAGTTCATGATGCCGCAGTTCGCGCCGGGGGCCCCGGGCCGCCCCTGGCTTCGCCGTTGGCGCTGGAAGGTCCCGGCACGCGCCAGACTGCCGCGCCCTTGGGAGGTCGTCGCCTTGATAGCGGCGAAGCTGATCGAGGGGGGCCAGCTTCGGCTCAAAATCTACGCGCTGGCGACTTTCGCTAGCGACCTGCGGCCCTCGGAGGCTCATAGAGTCAAGGCGGCGCAGCTGATCCCCCCAACTCCGGGCGGGGCCACGCTCCGCGCGCCCCTGCCCGCCGCGCCCCTGCGGCTGCAGGGGGCGGCGCCCCCCCGATCATCCGTCGTTCACCATCTCTTAAGCGCAGGCCAGCAGCCTCTTCAAGCAGGCCGCAGCCGACGCAGGAGAAGGGGCACTGGCGCCGCAGCTGCATCAGAAGAGGAATTCCGGACCGTCCGTGGAGCTGGCGACGCAGTTGCGGACGGTCGGCCAGCGCGAAGTTTCGAGGGCGTTGGAGTTCCGACGCGTCGGCCGCCCGCTACCTGGAGCCCAGCCGCGTCAACGAGCAGTTGCAGCGCCCGGCGCCCGAGGTGCACCGCGCGGCTTTGTGGTCTTCGCACAGCTGGCTTCGCTCCTGGACTCGCGCTGCGGAGACAGCTCGGCCCGTGGCGGCGGGGGGTTCTCGCGTGGAGGTATTCGCTGGCGCGGGCGCCCTCACTGACACGCTGCGCAAGGAGGGCGCCCTCGTTACTCGTTTTCGAGTTGGACGTCTGCTGGGGGCCGGCTTGGGATCAGTCTATCCCGCGCGCGGCGCTGCAGCTGCGCGGCTGGTTCGACGCGCGGGCCATCTGGGGCGTGAATTTCATCGTGGCGTCTCAGACCTGGACAGGTATCCAGGGCGGCGGGCCGCTCTGGCAGGCCGGCCCGACCGGCCCATGTTCCCGCAGCACGTTGAGATCACGCGATTAGATCTGTGGCTCAGCATCTGTCGCGCATCTGGCTGACCGCATCCGGCTTGCCTTGGCCAGCCGGCTGGTGCGGATGTGCGAAGGGGTCTTGGGGTAGCTTCCAGCGGGCGGAGGTGCCTCTCGCAAGTGAGAATCCCCCTAGTAGGTTGTAGTTCATTCCGTCTCTTCTCCGGGCAGCCTTGCAGCCGCATTTCGCTTGGGCACTCACGCATGATTGCTAGGCTGGGACCCTTTGGAAGAGGCCCACTGGCATTCTGAGAGATCGCGTCGATGTGATGTCGGTGCCTCGCTGTTGTCAAGGCGCGCGCAGTTGTTGCTGCAGCCAAATCCATGTTGGCCGTTCCCCAGCAGGCCCTTTATGGACACTCATGGCCCAGCCATGCCCACGACAGCTAGCAACTCGGTGGGCCCGCGTTGTTCTCAACGCCTGTCTACTCTGTGATGGCTCGCGCAAAAGCGTCGTGTGTGTCGGGAGCCCAGCAAGTGATGGGACACCTTCCACGTTGTCTACGATTTTTGGTCGTGGGCCCTTCAGCAATGAATAATTCGAGGCTCCTTGGTCAATTTTCTTGCACTTGTCCTGGGTGTTGCGGTGCACTTTTCGTTCCTTCAACGCATTCCTTGGCTTTGGAAACACCATTATCAGGGTATCGTCATCATCATCATCATCATCAGGATCGTCATCATCGCCAGCATCACCACCACCACCACCGTCATCATCACCGCCAGGCATCAGCATCAGGATAGCCCCACGGTGCATTCACCGAGGAAGATACGCATCGTACACTTAGGTTTTCGAATTACTCGGAACCAGAACTGCTTGGTGATTCCTGGACCACCAGTTACAGGATCCTTCTGTTCTGACAACGGCTCATATCTTCCCTTTGCCTGGGTCATTGGCGCCTACCCCCGCCTGGATCATCTGTCTTCCCATCACCAGGTCAGGCCACGGGCAGCGTCTTTACGAAGTCCGGTTCGAAGGAAAGTGTTGGAGGCCTTGCCAGCGTTGTCACGAGTCCCCCAGGGGAAGTCCCAGCTTCTTATGCAGGTCATATGACTTGGAAAGTAAAGGATGAAGACTGTTGCTTGTGCAGACCCAGCCCGTCGTTTTTCGGTTGCGCGCCTGTGTGTCCGTACTCCAACTGCGTTGCCGCGCGCATTCGCCACCAAACTAATCGCGTTGCTGCACGTATTCTGAACTCTTCGCGTAACCCCACAAGCCCATCCAGAAACGATGCCCAAGCGAATTGCCATCATAAGGCCGCGAAAGGCTCGAGCCCCCCCGTGCGAACAGGCCTCGCACACCTCCCCCTTTCCCCCCCGCACATCTCGCGCAGTCCAGTCACCCGCCATGGACCCCCCAGCCTGCTGAGAGGCTGGCCCTGACGCTCCGTGTGCGCCGCCGCGCGGCGCGGCGCTGCTGGTGGAAGACCCTGAATGACGACGTGGCGACGATGCAGCAGCTTAGTACGACCTAGCGAGAACGCGAAGCTCGTAGGCTGGAACCCCTATTCATTGATCAGTCCCTCTGGCAGGACCGACTCTATCAGCCATGAGTTTCGCAACCAATACGGTATCTTACACCCTGGCACACATGTTGGGCCCGCCAGCTCCGCGAGGACCTCCTCAGTGCCCTTGCAACCCCCATCAGCGACGACCTCTGTGGCCTCTGGGACATCGACGACGACATTCGGAAGATTTTCAGGGACCCCGAGATCCAGGAGGCATTCCAGCAGATCGATTTCAGCTACTCGACAGATTGCACAGCCATTACATTGCCGCGAAGAATCCAGACACCACTTTTGGATGCACTGGGACGGGGGTCGGCCCCCACATGTTACTTCCGCCTGTGGATGCTCCATTGCGATATGTAAGCGACATTTTTCTCCCAAGCACGCAGTCAGAATTGCCTCCCCGCCATCTGACTTACAGGGCCGCGCAGGCGCCACTGATATTGCACGAGGACATGTCCGAGTCAGGCTGATCGTGGGTCGTGGGTTACCTATTTCCAGTCCCACATAGCTCAAACGCAAAGATCAAGATCACGGAACGGACATGCATACGAATTTGGCAATTGACTACAACAGAGATTACTTCTACTCCGACACGCATGACGCCCCTCTTTTTCAGCGACCTCAACCAAGGCATGGGACGTCGTCATCGGGCCACATGCACGGACGACAGCACCGAATCACAGCAGCCCGCCCCGGAGACTACCGTAGGCACACCCATTCACGAAAGACTCATCATCAATCAGCTCTGCGCGTATAACACATTCTGGATTACTGGGCAGACTTTTTTCGGCAATGGCGGTGCTCGCAGCAGAATTGATTATTGGATCGGCCCGGTTGATGCGTTTCCTATTATTACGAAGCTCAAAGTATGCGGGCGCTTTTATCAACGCCTGCGTGTCCTTCCATCGACTACGCACTACGATGGGACTGGGCCCCGCTGGCAGCAGGATTACAGACGGGGCACCGACGCGCTGAATTACTACGTGACCTACATCAGCAGCTCATTCAACATGCACATACTCTCCGAGTTTCCCAACATGACCAGCTTTCCGACCGACATGCAGTACACGTTGCATATTTGGTCCAGCAAGCAGCGATTCTACAATATGTTCGCCATGGAGGACATCCAGCTTGGTTCAAAGATGATCAGCGTATACGACAGCAACTCCTCCGAGAACGTGCACAATTACGTGACAAAGGCATGGCGGTCGATGGCATCTATCTCAAGCTCATTCCTCGCCGATTCCGCGAACATGCCTAATGGAAACGGACATGGTGGCATCTTTTTCTCGACTAACAAATTACCGAAGCCTACCGCCACCGCGACCTCTCACGATTCGCCGAGTTCAGCAGACTTCGTGCAGGCACTAAAGCAGTCCCCAAGAAACGTAATTACATGCGAAGTGAGAGGTCGAGTTTGCAAAGAGACCGAAGAGCACCTCGAGAAATGCCAGTCAGAGGGCCCTCAGCCCGAACCACTGATCGACGTAGAGACCCTCCAGAGCGAAGTCGCCTTCCTGAGCGCCGACAAGACCCACGACCCGAACACCGCCGAGCTGATCCTTGGCGCCAAGGACTGGCAGGACCGAGGCTTCTTGCTCGCTGGCCCCTACTCAGAAGGGAACGCGAAGCACCACCTGGACCGAGCCCCAGCGGACTGGCTGGAGGAGGAGATATCGATATGGCTAGACTACTTCCGACGAATGACAGGATGCTACGATTGGTATCTGGCGGCGTAATCCCTGCAGCGAGGCCCACAGTAGCTCCCGAGACGGACCTCACACATCAGACAGGTGACCTCCCATCAGATAATGCTGATTCTGAGGTGCAGACCCACGATCAGCCGCAGCCGAGGAGGCTGCCGAATTTTATTTTCATGATGCGCCCCGAGAGGTCCCTCCCAAGGCCCCCATCGTCCAGAGCCGTAGCTAGACTCCTATGTACTCTCCCCCCCTTTCCTGCTATCCTTGAGGAGTAGGAGATGAGGAGCATTTCCCTCCCCCATTCTCGTCGCCCGCCATAGCAGGATGTTGTTTGTCTGCAAGACCTCAGCTTTGGATCAGTGCGAGGCCTTACTTCAGAACCGCCCTCAGGGTCTTCCAACGCACAGCGCATGCCAGCCCGCATCAAGCGAGCTGCACCGTTGTAGCGACAGGCCATGCTAATCAGCAGGCAAGAGGCAGTTGGACACTGCAGCGACGAGCAAGGAATGTACTAATATTTTAGCGGGTACGGCGGTGCCAGTCAGGGCTTCGGCGTTGCTGGTGCGGTCGCACCCGCCACACGTGGATACTCCCCACCTGTGAAACCAGTTCCATACGTAACTGCTCCCATGTCGTCGTAAAAAAATTGCCATCATCAGAGATGCGCAGGCGCACGCAGTGAAATAACAAACGGGCTCGGGAAGCCGTACCCCAAGAGGGGAAGGATGGAGGAGGAACCGTCGTCGGAGGAGGAGGTGGAGGAGGGGTAGGGGGAGAGAGATGGAAAGGGAGGAGGGGGGAGGACAAGCTAGGTGCGCTCGCGTCATATCTGACGTCCTACCCCTCCCTCCCATCCCTTACCATGGCGCTGATTTTCTCTATCCGCGGACGCGTGTCGTAGCGGACCTGTGGCTCCGCGCGCGCGTGCGTAGTGGGTGGTGGTGCGCGTGCGTGCGTGCGTGCGTGTGTGCGTGGTTGTCGCTGGTGCTGGTGCTGGTGCTGGTGCTGGTGCTGGTGGTGGTGGTGGTGGTGGTGGTGGTGGTGGTGGTGGTGGTGGTGCGGCGCGGTGGTGGCGGGCGGATGGGCGCGCGAGAAAGAGGCCCGCGCTGGGGCGAGAACGCCATCCTGAACGACGGAGGCCAAACACCGATCCGAAAATGAGGCCCACGCTGCAGCGGGAGCACGATTCGGAACGATTCGGGAGCAGAAATGAGGCCGGCGCCTCAGCGAGAGCAGCATTTTGAAAAAAAACGCAGGCGAAAACCCGTTTCCCGGGAATCCTGTGTGTAAAAAACAGCACGCGGGGGGGGGGGCGGATATCTTCGGGACGCCATCAGGGGAAGTGGGAGAATATTTTCATATTGTGTAATTGTGGAGGTGTTGACTGTACATGCTAATCTGTAGCCCCTTGGTCCAAGTAAAAACCATCAACATGGTAGCGGAGCGTGCGTGAGCACGTTCCTGCCGCCGCTTCCCTTCCAGCCACCCGCGGCGCGCGCGCGCGCGCGCGCCAGCGATAGGGCAGCGGCGAGGGCTGCGCCCTCCTGGCGGCTGGCAGCGGCGTGAGCTGCGCCGGCCGGCCCTTCCTAGCCCAGCACGCCGCCGAAGAAGAAGAGGAAGCGTGGCTCAAGGTCGAACAAGGCGGACATCCTGAGGAGCCGGAAGTTCGACGAGAAGCTCGACAGGAAGTATGGAAGAGATCGAGCGACGCTTCCAGGCGCTAGAGGGAGCGTTGCAGGCTGCCGAACAACGGGTGCAGGCTGCAGAGGAGCGCGCCCTGGCGGCGGAGTCAGCAGCAGCGAGCGCAGGCGCCGCGGCGAGCAGGCCCGTGGCAGCGGCGAGGGCTGCGCCACAGGATCTAGTGGACACTCGGCTTCTGGCGAAGCCGAAGGCGTTCGGAGGCAGCGAGGACGAGTGGCCGGGATGGAGCTTCAAGATGCTCGCGTACCTCGGGGCCCTCGACGAGATGATGGCCAACGAGCTGACGGCGGCTATGACGTTCCCGCTGGAGGAGGTGAGGAACGCGAGGCTCCTGGAGGAAGGAGCGAGCCAGCGCAGTCGTCAGTTGTACTTCATCCTCGTCCTGCTGCTGGAAGGAGCTGCACTCCAGCTGATCAAGCCGGTCGGCGTCGGAGAAGGGTATCGGGCGTGGAGGACACTACAAGACATGTACGAGCCCGACAGACCCGGTCGCCACGCAGGACTGCTGCAGGAGCTGATTGCGTTCCAGTTCCCGGAGGACAACATCGTGGGGACGCTGGCGGACTTCGACTTCAAGGTCACGAAGTACGAGAGTCAGAGCCACGAGAGGATCGGGGACAGGATCAAGATGGCGATCCTTCAACGGGGGATTCAGGACGAAGCTCTTCGAGCGCACCTGGTCCACAACGCGTCGAGGCTGGTCACGTGGGAGCTCATGCGCAACGAGGTGCACATGGTGATCTCGACGAGGAGCGCCATCTCATCAGTGCCGCCGCCGGTCCCGATGGACACGAGCGCCGTGGAGAAGGCGAGGCGCGAGCGCGACAAGGGCAAAGGAAAGAAGGGCAAGGAAGGCAAAGGCAAGAAGGGCAAGGGCGGCGACAACTCCACGGACCAGAGGAGCCAGGCGGCCAAGGACAGGGCCGAGAAACGGTGCTTCCACTGCCACAAGACCGGTCACATCAAGAGCGAGTGCAGGAAGTTCCTCGCAGAGCAGAAGAAGAAGAAGGGCACCAACGCGGTCGAGCAGGAGTCGAAGCCGACGGGAGCTCCGCCAGCGGCGAGCGCCGCGGGGAGCGCGGCGCCGGTGATGGCGATCGCGACCGAGGGCGGGGCAGAGCCACTTTGGTGCCTCGCGATCGAGCTGGAGGAAGGGCAGGAGTCGTCGTCGACTGGAGCAGCAGCGACGCCCTTAGCACCAGCGACGACAGCGATCCACCTTCGTTCGAGCGAGCCGTCATCAGGCACAGCGCAGCCGAGGCAGCCATTCTTGGTCGGTGCCAGCCCGATCGAGCAGCTGAGCCAGCCAGGGGCAGCAAACGAGCACGAGACGTTCGAGAGCAAGGAGATCATCGGTATCAATGAGCACTGGGTCATGGTGGATTCGGGTGCTGCGCGATCGGTGTGTCCGCCGAGTCACGGGGCCCACGAGGCACTCAGAGGCCTGAGCGAGCGCATCCGGCTGGTCGGAGCGAGCGGCGACGACATCCCGTGCCACGGCGAGCGCTTCGTCACGTACACGAAGGACGGGCACAAGATCGGGGTGGACTACAAGGTCGCCGACGTCAAGAGGCCGGTGCTGGGCGTGTCGCAGGCGGTCGACAAGGGCACGTCGTGGGTATTCACGCCGAGCGGGAGCTACATGATCCCGAAGCCGATCGAGTTCTCGGACCCGGACGCCGTGCCGCTGGTCAGGCGCAACGACTTGTTCTACCTCAAGATGGACAAGCACGGTGAAGGCGTCAAGAACTCGCTCGTCATGCCGGTGCGGGGCGAGGAGCCGGGAGGCGAGGCCGGCGGCGCATCAGCTGCGTCCAGGGCAGCGGCGAGAGCCGCGCTCCAGGGCGGCGGCGGAGGAGCTGCCGCGACTCACGCTCAGGCCGAGGCGAGCGAGCCGGCAGCGCAGGCAGTGCTCGAGGAGTCCGTGCCGGTTCGAGTCAAGAAGGATCCGGTGAAGCCAAGCCTGGCCGAGCAGAGGACGCACGAGCTGGTGCACATTCCGGCGAGGTCCTGGTGCTGGGTGTGCGTCAGATCCAAGTTCACGGACGACCCGCACTACAAGGCCGGGCACGAGCGCACGGGCGACGAGGTCCAGATCGACTATTACTTCCTGGGCCAGCTGAGCATCCTCAACATGGTGCACATGAACTCCCAAGCTATTCATGGCATCATGGGGCCGAAGGGTACCGACGCCTACATGGTCAAGACAGCGGTCGCCACCATCGAGAACTGGGGGCTGGATCGCATCGTGCTGAAGCACGACCAGGAGGCGTCGATCACGGCCCTGGCGAGGGAGATCAAGGCTCAGCGGAAGGCGCCCACGATGGTCGAGTCAGCTCAGCGGGCTAACCATCAGGGAGTCGGTGGAGTGGAGCGCGCCAACGAGGAGCTCGGCAAGCAGATCAGGGCGCTGCTGTTCTCGGTGGGCGACAACTACAAGCGGGAGCTCCCAGCCGATCATGGGCTTCTACCTTGGCTCATTCGGCACGCTGGCTGGCAGCTCAACCGCTTCACGGTGCACGGCAACGGCAAGACGACCTACGAGGTGCTCAAGGGGAGGCCATATCGGGGCGAGCTCGTCAACTTCGCGGAGTGCGTCTGGGCGAGGGACCCCACGCCGACCTCCAAGCTGCAGCCTCGGTGGCACGCGGCGGTGTGGCTGGGCAAGACAGAGGTTTCGGACGAGCACCTGGTGGCGGGTCCAACGCGCACGACGAGGGTGCGCACGGTGAGACGGCGACCGGAGGGCGAGCGGTTCGTGCTGGAGGAGCTGGACAAGTTCGCTGGGGTGCCGTGGGACATGCGCCGGGCTCCACAGATCGGCATCGTGCCGGCGGGAGCGCCCCAGGTGGAGCCGAATCAGCAGCGGCTGATGCCGCCACCTCCGCCACCGCCAGTGGTCTTACCGGCTGCGGGCCCGGAGGCGCTGGTGCCACCAGCGATGGTCGGGCCGGCGCCGCCCGCGGGGCCAGGAGGCGCAGGGCTGAGGTCGACGTACATCACGAGGGCGTTGATCGACAAGAACGGCTGGACCCCCATGTGCCCGAGGTGCGTCACAGGCATGGGATCGAACAGTGAGGAGTGCCGGAAGAGGATCGAGAACGAGCTGCGCAAGGAGGAGATGGCCAGGGCAGCGGCGGGGGCCGCGCCCTCGTCGGCAGCGGCGGGAGCTGCGCCGACGCCGGCGGCGGCTGGGGCCGCGCCGGAGCCAGCGGCTGGAGCTGGAGACGGCAGGCCAGGATCGTCCGGGGACGCCAGCATGGCACCTCGCGATGACCAGGGCGAGGCGGCGGCGAAGAGGCCGCGCCAGACAGCGGCGATCACAGTCGGGTCGCTCGCGGTCGGGGCCTTCGTGGAGATCAATCCCTACACGTACGAGGGCCTGGACCAGCAGTCCCACGAGGAGCTCGAGACGGTCACGGAAATCGAGAGCTGCGAGCCGCTGGAGATCGGGATGTTCGAGGTCAGCCCCGTCGAGCCGGCGGCGATCACGGTCCTGCCAGACACGGAGAAGCACGTGTACGACGCGAGGAGCGGGAAGGAGCTCCCCAGGGACCTGGTCAGGCGCGGGCGCGAGGCCGAGATCGAGGAGATGCGGCGACACGGCGTCTTCGAGGAGGTCCGCGTGGCTGAGAGCCGGGGCAAGGTGGTGCGTTTCAAGTGGGTCGAGGACCTGCGCACCAAGGACGGCACCTCCTTCGTCCGGTCCCGAGGCGTCGCCATGGAGATCAACACGTACGGCCGAGAGGACTGCAACGCGGGCACGCCGCCGATCGCCATCGTCAGGGCGATCGTCTCCTTGGCGGCGACGAAGAAGGGTCGGAGGCATCTCTCGGTGCATGACGTGCACGTGGCGTTCTTCCACGCCGACCTCGACGAGTGGATCGTCGTCATCCCGCCTCCAGGACTTCGGAGAGACGGGTACGTGTGGCAGCTCCGGAAGGCCATGTACGGCACGCGCAAGGCGGCACAGGCTTGGCAGGAGTACGTGGCCGGGGTGTTCAAGAAGAACAACTGGACGCGCATCGCGGTGGCGGCGGGCGTGTACCACGAGTCTCTCTTGGACATGACCTCGGCGATCCACGGTGACGACATCCTGACCGAGGGCGAGGAGGAGTCCCTGGATGTCCTGGACCAGCAGCTGATGGCGAGCATGGACGTCAAGTGCATCGGTCGTGTCGGGCCGGATGGCGTTCGCGAGCTCCCATACCTCAAGCGCAAGATCAGGTGGACGGGCAAGGGGTTCGTCTGGATCGGCGACACGAAGCACGTGACGAGGTGCGTGGAGCTGCTGGGCCTTACGGAGTGCAAGCCGGCGGACACGCCTGGGAGCAAGGCCACGGGCAAGAGCGTCCGGGAGGCGCTGGATCCACTTCCACACGACGAGGCGAAGCTCTACCAGCAGGTCGCGGGGCTCGTCAACTACGTGGCGGTAGACAGGCCGGACATCCAGTTCGCGGTGAAGGTGATCCTCACGGACATGGGGAAGCCCACAGTCATCAGCATGCTCCGGCTGAGGCGGTGCGTGCGGTATCTCCACGGTCGGCGCGAGCTCGGGTGGTTCTACGAGGAGCAGGAGATGCCCAAGGCGGTTCTCTACGAGACGGACTCGGACTGGGCAGAGGATGAGATCACGAGGAAATCGACCAGCTCCGTGTACGGCTTCTTCGGCAGCCACCTTCTGGAGACCCAGGTGGCATCGCAGCCCGTCGTCGCGCTCAGCAGCGGGGAGGCCGAGTTCTACGCCATCGGCCGAGGCGCGGCGAGTGCGATCATGATGCGGCAGTTCTACCAGCAGTGTGGCATCGAGGTCGCGTCGAAGGTTCACAGCGACTCGAATGCAGGCAGGGCGATCGCGACGCGGATCGGCAGTGGCAAGGTACGGCATCTACAGATACGAGATCTGTGGGTGCAGGAACGAGTCAGGCTCGGCGAGTTGCAGCTCGGGCGAGTCGACACGGAGAGCAACAGGAGCGACTTGGGGACCAAGCATCTGGACGGCAAGCGGGTGCTCAAGTTGCTGGAGATGTCCAACCTGCGGCTTCTGACCAAGGGGCTCGCCGCAGGCGTGGGCGTCACTTTCACGGAGGCGGCCGAGCACGGGGACAAGCAGTGCTCCGCGGCCGCTGACGAGGAGATCGAGTCGAACATCGGCTCGATCGGTCCCGCCATGATCGTGTTCATCATCGTGCTGGTGCTCGCGGTCAAGGGCGCAGTTGAGTGCACGAGAGGGGCGGTGCAGCTCTTCTCATCTAGGGCGGCGGGTGCTGCCCCACCAGCGGGAGCGGCGAGGGCTGCCCCGCAGGCCGACGGCACGGCGAGGCCCGAGGCGGCGTCGAAGGACGCGCCTGAGGGGCATGTCGTTTCTCGGGCAGCGGCGATAGCTGCGCCTGAGCGGGTCGCCGAAGGGCGAAATCTCGGTTCGGAGTACTTCGGGAAGATGCTGGCTGAGGCCACCGTGGCAGAGCTCAAGGAGGAGCTCAGGTGGCGGAAGCTGCCGGTGAGCGGCTTGAAGGCGGACCTCATCGTTCGTCTGACGAGGGACGGCGGCCAGCACATGGCCAGCAGTGAGGGGCTGGCTGCAGCGGCGTGGGCCGCGCGGCTGGTTCCAGGCAGGGTGCCTATCCGGGCGTTTCGCTCGGATGCGAGCTTGAGCTCGCACCTAGGCGCGCTTCTCAGCAGCACGAGGTAGGTTCGGGCCGGGATGGAAGACCCTCTGAGGGCCACCCAAGACGGGTGAGGACGCGGCACGCTGGCCGCTCCTTTTGAGCCAAGGGCGCGCGTCGGGCGCGGGCGCGCGGGAGCCTCGGCGGGGACGCCCGCTTCGGCTTGAGCTTGAGCCTTCAGAGGGAGGTTCGAGCCGCAGTACAGATGAGAAGATGCGAGGCGATGCGCTCGCCTGCATCTTGGAGGCGTGTTGACTGTACATGCTAATCTGTAGCCCCTTGGTCCAAGTAAAAACCATCAACAGGAGGAGGAGGAGGAGGAGGAGGAGGAGAAAGAGGAGGAGGGCGAGCAGAATAGCCGTGCTCATCGTGATCATGAATTTGTGGCGCCTCGGCTACGGACCAGGAGGGCCTGCATAATGGCCAGAGGTCTATTGGATGCCCTAGGTGTCTCTTCGGATGTCTCTTAAAAGTTTCTTGGAGTCATCTTGGGGCGTCTTAGGTGCTTCTAGGCTTTCCTGAGGGCCTCCTGGAGCGTCTTCGATGCTTGGGGGAGAGCCTCTTGGAGCCCCATGGGCGCCTCTTGGGAACCTCTTGGGGGCCTCTTGGAGCCTCTTGGGCGCGCCTTGGGGCCCTCCTGGAGGAGGTCGATCAAGGAAGGGCAAGCTCAATTAGGGACCCCCTCCCCTCCAAGGGAAGAGGCAGTTTTCGGCTTCGACCCGTTTCGGTTTGACCTGTCCCAGTCGCTGGCGTTTCCCCTTCCAGAGCTGTCGCGCGATCGATTTTGGAAGGCCACTGTCTATTGCGCAGGGCCTCTTGAGCCATGGCGGTCTGCAGGTCGCGGAGTGTCAGGGAATGGAGCGTCAGTGCAGGGGAAAGTCGACCTTCTACAAGACCAATAGCAGGGGTATATGCCATTCCATTCTCACCTTCTCTGCGGCAAGTCCCGCCATAGTGCCAGCCCAGCAGTTTGGGTGGCGAAATGTTCGAGGGGGCACCGGAGGCCGTCACGTGTGACACCTCGCGTCTCCAGGCTTGAGAGAGCCGTGATGAGGACGGTGGGGATTATGATGATGATGATGATGATGATGATGACGATGATGATGATGATGATAATGATGATGATGATGATGATGATGATGGTGATGATGGTGATGATGATGATGATCATGATCATGATCATGATCATGATGATGATGATGGTGATGGTGATGGTGATGGTGATGGTGATGGTGATGGTGATGGTGATGGTGATGGTGATGGTGATGGTGATGATGATGATGATGATGATGATCATCATCATCATCATCATCATCATCATTATTATTACGACGACCACGACGTTGACGACGATGATGATGACGATGGTGATGACGTTGACGCTGGCGTTGATGCTGATGATGATTACGATGCTCATGGTAATGTCGGTGCTGGTATTGATGCTGATGGTGGTGGTGGAAAGAGAGGACGTGGATGATAGTGATGGTGATAGTGCTGGTGACGATGGTGGTGGTGATGATGATGGTAATGATGGTGATGGTGATGGTGTTGGGGATGCGGATTATGATGATGACGACGATTACGATGACGACGACGATAACGATAACGATGCTGATGGTTATGCAGGTGCTGGTATTGATGATAATGGAGTTGGTGGAAGTTGAGATGTTGATGATGGTGATGTTGATGGTGTTGATGACGATGATGATGGTTGTGGTGATGATGGTGGTGATGGTGATGATGGTGATGGTGATGGTGATGATGATGGTAATGATAATGATGTTGATGATGATCATGAGCATGATCATGAGCATGATCATGATGATGGTGGCGATGATGATGATGATGATGATGATGATGATGATGATGATGGTGCGAGGCTGATTATGATATTATGATGATGATATTGATGAGGATGAGGATGAGGATGATGACGATGATGATGCTGGTGATGCTGATGGTGGTGATAGTGGTGGTGGTGGTGGCGGTGATGATGGTGACGATGATAATGATGATGATGATGATGTTGTTGATGATGATGATGATGATGATGGTGATGATGGTGATAGTGGTGGTGGTGGTCGTGGCCGTGGTCGTGGTCGTGGTGGTGATGATGGTGGTTGTGGTGATTGTGGTGGTGGTGGTGGGGAGGAGGAGGAGGAGGAGAAGCAGGAGGATCAGGAGGAGCAGGGGAAGCTGCAGCAGGAGGAAGAGGAAGGCCTTCTCATGTGGACACCATTCGTCGCCACTATGTGAGGAGCTATCCTAGAACTCGGTTGGGCCGTCTTGGGGTTGTCCTGGCCTCTTGTGGGGCAGTTTTGGGGCTCTCTTGGGCCACCTCGGGGCTGTTGTACGCCGTCTTGGGGCTCGTTTGGGACGCGTTGGTGCCCTCTTGGCCATATGGTGGTTGGCGGGAGGCCGTTGGGCCGTCGATGGACATTCTAAGGCCGTCGTGGGTCCCACGGGAGGGCATCGTGGGCCGTTTTTGGGGCTGTTTTGGATCCCTTTTGGGCCGACGTGAAGTCCTCCCGGGCCATCATTGGAGCCTCGTGGGTTATCTTGATGCCATTGTGGAGGCGTCGTGGGCCAGTTTGAGCTGACGGCAGCCCGAAAAGGCTAGAATGCGAAATTAATTCAACAACCCAGGTGGCATAACTGATGGTGGTTTCTTCGGACCTTGTTTGGGATTATCTTGTTGCACCGTCGGGCCCTCGTGGAGGCACCTTAGGCTGCCTTGCATGGGAATGCGGGAGTTGCACGATCATCGAGCGGATGCGCGCGGGAATGCGGGAAGTGCACATTCGTCAAGCGGGCGTGCATGGAATGAGGGTTCAGGAATTGTGTAGCCACCATGCGGAGTGCACAATCCTCGAGTGGGCACGGAGAAAGTGGCCTCAGGAAAGGGGGGGAATACATGCGGTTGTCTGCTAGTAGAGAGAGGGGCGGTCCCTTCACTAGAATTCCTCAACGTGCCAGAGGGAACGGTGGCGGGTACAGACACATTCGGTGTGCAGACGTCTATATGTAGCCGTTGCGTTCGGCGCAGTGCAAGGTCGGAGAAAGGGTAGATCCGACTACAGCGTCTAGGGTAGATCCGTCTACAGTTTTGACGATAGTTCTGCAGTTGGGCTTGCGTACGCATCATGCTATTCCAGACGCTTCGCGCAACCCCACCACCACGTCCAGAAACGATGTCCAGACAAGTTGCCCTGATCAGGGATATGGAGGAGCATGCAGTGGAGTAAAGGGCTGGGTAAGACTTCATACCCCAAGAGGGGGAGGATGGAGGAGGAACTGGAGGAGGAGCAGGAGGAGGAGGAGGAGGAGGAGGAGGGAGAGGGGAGAGGGGGAGAAGAGGAGGAAGGAGGTGAAATAGGCGGATGGGGAAGAAGAGGAGGAGGAGGAATAGGAGAAGGAGGAGGAGGGCGAGCAGAATGGCCAGAGGCCCAGTGAATGCCTCCCGGAGTCCCTTCGGATATCTCTAGAGAGCGTCTTGGAGTCCTCTTGGGGAGTCTTGGGGACCTCTTGGGGACCTCCTAGGGCCTACTGGGCTCCTCTTGAGGCACTCTTGGGAGCCTTGGGGACCATCTTGGGCCAAGTTCGATCAGAGAAGGAGGCGTGCTCAATTAGCGTTGCCTCCCCAGAAGGCCAACATGTGGCCAGCACCCGTTAGTTAGTACAATCAATCAGTTTGGCCTTCTCGGCGTGGCCAGCTTGGACGCGCGACCCGCCCACCCGTACAGGTCCATGTGGAGAGGTAGGGTGCGAGGTCAAGACACCCTCCGCGCCCGCAGGCTGTCTCGCTCACTCCCACACACCCTCCCAGCATATCAGTAGCACCCGGGCCTCAGCATGTTCAGCAGTTGTCTATGGATGGGCAGCTTTTGGGAACCAATGCAGATCCCATGTGCGCGATTCGGCGAGGTGCGCCACGCGTGCCAGGCGCTCCAGGTGCGCCAGGAACCCCTGGGGCTCAAGCGTGCCAGGCACGCCTCGCGCGCCAGATGCGCCACGCGCTCCACATGCGTCATGTGTGCCGCATGGTCCAGCCGCGCCAGGTGCGCCACGTCGGGGCACGCGCAAAGTGTGCCAGATGTGCCCGCGCTCGTGACAGCACACATCAGGAAACATGTCAGCCCCATCATTCTTGCCACTTGCCACCAGTGCACAATCGCGGCGAGGAGGCCATGATGATGTCTGGTGGACCTGCACACAGCGGGCAATATGCCAGCACTCCCGCAGTCCTTTTCAAACACCAATGGACACTGATCGTGGGGTGGTCGCGCATGATCCAGATTTAGCCGCGAAGTGCATGTTGTTTGGAGTTTCGACAGGCATGGTGACCTTGCGCAAACCAGACAATTTGAGGGCACCACGCCGCCCAGGTCAAAAAACAAAACCAGGTACTCGCGGGATCAACGAGCATGACCCAAGATGTTGCCCCAAAGTGTGTGTTCGTAGGGCTCTTTGACAGGGAAGGGGGGGGGCGTTTGTCCTGGTTGGCTGCCGGCCGCCTGGGGGAGGGGGTATTCAGGGAACAGTGATATGAATTCTTCCCCGAAGGGGAAAGGGGGGGTAGAAGAGGAAACCCACTCAACCATTCACGCCCTAAGGGGCTGGTTGGATTCGCCCCCAAATAGTTGGGAGGGGGGGCCTGGGTGGGGGACTGGGGAGGGGGGGAGGGGGACACGAACCCCCCACCACATGCCGCGTTCTGGCATCACTTTCCGAGTCTCGTGTCATCTCATGTGCCCATCAGTCCCGCTTGTAGGCCATGAGTCCGAGGTGCCCCACGGCGCGCTCCGATTCCCCACGGCGCGCGGCCCGCCCCTGCCTCGCCGGGGCGCGGCGGCCGAGGACTACGAGCAGCGTGCGGAGCACATCAAGACGCTGAAGGACGGGCGGGTCGGAGGCCTACAGGTCGACACCAACACCAACATCGGCAGTGCGCCTCCACCGAAGGAAGATGCTCCCGATCTCGGCGATGGTAGTAATTTTCTGCTTTCCTGGGTAGTCGAAATAGTAACACCAACGCCAAAATGTAGGATCGTCTTCCCTCGGTGTAGGCAACCCCCCTGTGCTGGTGTTGGCCTCCAACTGGGCGGCGGGGCGGGGCGCCTGTGGCGTCGTGGCAGCTGGGCGCAGTCCGTGAGCAGTTGTGTTGATGTAGGTTCGCGCCGTGTCGACGCGGTGGCGATCCCAGCGCGGGCGTTGAAGGATGAAGGCCGCCAGTGGCCCAGAATGGACCGACGTCGAGCGACCTGCGCCACCGGCCAGCCTCGATGGCTCACGGATAGCAGAAGAGCCCCGGGCCCCAACGAGGCTGGCGGGGAAGCGAGGGGAGGGTGGAAGAGGGCGGGGCGAGAGGGGGGGACCCAAGGGGGAGTGGTGGTCAGGAAAGAAGGAGCGCAGGGAAGGGACGGAGGGAGGGAGTGGGAAGACGTTCAATGTAGGATGGCGATGCAGAGATGCCCCCCCAGGCGGGAGGGAGGCGTCACGCAGCAGCGGCCTGGACGATGTTTAACCTTTAAACACACAGGGTTCTGGACCTGCACGGGGGCGTCGGCGTCGTTCGGGTTAGTTGGCTTCCGAACGGCAGAATAGCATGGTTGAGAGAGCGCATTTCAAGTTCGCTTGCTTTAGAAAATAAAATACCATAATGGGGGTCTCCGAAACTGCCCCCCTAAATCAAAAGTCGTGCAATTTACTTTCACAGATGAAATATTTCGATCGCGCCGCCTGCAGTCTAGGCCAAATATCTTGGAATGGTCATCGGGCCTGGATGTGGTCTTATCATGGTGCGCGCCGTTTGCGAAATACCTTGACCGTACTCGTATCTGGGGTGGTTTGGGCATCGGCCTCCTCCTCACCACGCAGGCGTACGGCATCTTCATCGCATCCGTCCTGTGCTGCGTGGGGCAACTCGCCGCGTTCCTTGCTGAGTTCGCGGGCGTCGAGAAGCAGGCGTGTTCATTGCTTTACCAGGGACTGGGCCATTGGATCACTCCAGGATGTTTTACACACTTCAAGGACCCAAAGTTCCCCGCGGAGATGGTCGATCTACAGTCCTGGTGCCTGGCTTCCCGTGCCCGTGTCTTCCGCCACGAGGACGTCGCCAACGAAGGTCGGAGAGTGAGTGAGCGCGCGCAGAGACTGCGCGCCGCACTCTGTCGCCAGGCTGGAAGGCCAGGGCGCGCGCACACCGCGCCTGGCTGGACCGTCTTTTCGTCTTCGAGATCGACGCTGCCGCCACCCAGTTACGGCGCACCGAGATTCTTCGGAATTCGTCGCCATCGTTGCTGGACGCGGTCGGGCACGTTGCGCAGCCCAAGGCGGGATGGCAAGCACGTGTTGCGACGCTATTCCGTGACCGCCGGGACGATGCGTTTCGCCATCTCCGCAAGAAGCTCGACCGGTGGCGCTTGTCTGTTCTGCCAGGGCATAGGCCCTTGCGTTTCTTGAATCGCATGCAGGACATCGTGGCCGCGACTCCGCCACGGGCGTTGGCGGCCGTGTTGCGCTTTGCTTTCAGTGGGTGGATCACGTCACGACGCTTCCAGGGCCGTGGCGGCTGCATTTTCGGATGCAGCGGGCGCGACGACAGCATTGAACCTTATGCGACCTGCGCTCCTTTCCACCAGCTGTACTCGAAGCATTTGCGGTTCGATGCCCCGCCAAGTTCGGACAGATTGGTCGACTTTCTGTGTGTACGTCCGTGCGCGCAGCGTTTGCCAATTCATTTGCGCGAAGAGAGTGCTGTCGCCAAGGCTGCGGTTCTGCGTGCCATCGGCGTGTACGCCTTGTACAGGCTGCACGCCGAGGTCTCCCATAGCACGACTCCCCGTGCTGATTTGGACGGCATGTTCGGCGAGTTCGTTCGCGAAGGCATCCGCGGGGTTCCGTGGGCCACAGCGCTCGTTGCAGCCGCCCGCAAAAGGCCCCGAGCCTGATCTTTCTCAGCTGTCTCCCCCTTCTTCTCTGCTGACTCGTCGTCGTCCTCCTCCTCCTGTCTCTCTTCCTCTCTTCTACAGGGCCTGGTCAGCCCTATTGTTCTCACGTTGCGCTTCGAATCATTTGCACTCTCGGCAGATCTGCTTTCGCTCGGCCTGGGAGCCGACAGATTCCTCGGCGCAATCGTAAATCCAGCGACGCAGCACGGATTCTTGTCGCGTGGCTGGCCGAGGTGTACGGCAGCGTCAGTTTCGCAAGTCCCCGGATGTGCGCAACCGCTCGCTTATTGCAGGTTAGCTTGTGCGCTGCTCCAGGTGGCTTGGAGTTTTCGTCTGCTCCTCCTCCCTCTCTCTCCTGCCGTGGTGTTTGTATTGTTTGGCCGTCGAGGCCGTTCAAGACGGGTCTGTCCAACGTATGTTTGGCAGGCCAGGGGATTATACGTTTTAGGGTTAATTCGTATCCTGGGCCATCGGTTTGTCGTCGCCCCCATGCTCCGGACAAGGTTTTCCGGAACACGGGTAAAAACAAATATGGGCAATTGATTATTTCAGTCTCTTGATGTCGGGATTGCCCGAACGTCAGTATGGCAGTTCTCTTTTCACGTAGTTGGCGGCCCGTGGTTCTCACCTGGCTCTGATTATCTTCATCAGATGTTTCTGATTTGCACCTGTCAAAAACTTGCCCCTGCCTCCCTCCTCTCAGCCCACCTCCCACCCGCGGGGCAGGATGACATCGGCGCGCTGAAGAAGCGCCATTCGCAGATGGCGCAGTTCATCAAAAAGGCCCGACACTTGGGCCGTGCCTTTGCATGCAGGAGACCAGAAAGAAGAGGGACGGGGAGGGGGAAGCGTCATGCAGGAATAAGGATGAAGGGGAAGGAGGATGACAGAAACGAGGAGGGGAAGGATGGACGTGGCGAAGGAGGAGGAGGAGGCGGAGAAGGAGGAGGAGGAAGAGCAAGGGGAGTGGGGAGGAGGAGGAGGAGGAGGAGCAGGAGAAGGAGCACCAGCAGGAGAAGGAGGAGGAGGAGGAGGAGGAGCAGGATAAGGAGCACCAGCAGGAGAAGGAGGAGGAGGAGGAAGGGGGCGGGGGAGGGTGGGGAGAGAGAGCAGGGAAGGGGAGAAGCAGGAGGGAGGAGTCAGGAGGCAGGAGGAGGGCGCGCCCAGCTGAGGGGGCAGCCTGGGTTCCTCACCCGCCAGTCCTGTCAGGCGCTCTGCATGCGGCCGCCCCCCCCCCCCCCGCACGCACAACCATCACCTCTGCCGTGCACGCCTGCTCCAGCTGCCTGCAATGCCATGCCTGCCTGCTCCCGCTCGGTGCTGGCCGCACTGTAGGAGCGCGCGCGCCACTCACCATGAAGAGACCGAGTATTGAGGTTCTTGCGCGTTTTTGCACCATGCTGGGCATCCTTGGGCATCCAGAAAGTCTCCTCTTCGCCACGGTTCGATTCCCTTGAATGTGTTGTATCTTAGCCACTCCAGGAAAGGTCCAGGGGTCGGCTTGCAGGTCGCCATGAGGTCAAAGGGGGTCCTGATGGAAAGGGGTATTAAGGTTTTCGCATTTTTCGGGCTCTCTGGGACCTTCCCTGGCCCTTGAACCGTCAAAGAACGACTCAGCATGAGAAAAGGAGTCCAGGAGCGATTTCCTTCAGGACCTCATTTCAGAACTCATTTCGATTCCTCCGGCTCGAGTCGACTCGATTTCGATCGATTCCGATTCTGGTTTGATTCGTTTGCCGAATTCTGCCGATTCGATTTCTCCCGATTTGGCTGCCGATGTCCGCCGGTCCGATTATGTTCGATCGCAGATCCGATGTATCGATTCGATGCACGCCAACTCACGACGCACGTGGTCTGGTCCCCGTTCGGGCGCAGGGAAAAGATTCAGTTAGAGCCCTTGTGGGCCCAGGGGGGTCGTTGCGGTACGCTGCCAAAGCTGGGAGGTGCACGCACACCAGGGAGGTTTGGGCGACAGGCATGCACCGCAATTTGGGAACTCGATTGGCACATCGATGACGATGATGATGATGAAGAGGAGGAGGACGAGGAGGAGGAGGACGCAGATGGCGTCATCATCAGGATTATCATCATGATCGGCGTCAGAAGCATCATCACCACCACCACCACCACCACCGTCATCATCATACTCAGACTCATCATCATACTCATCATCATAATCAACAGCAGCATGTGCATCAGTATGATCATCATCATCACCATCACTCTCATCATTATCAGCATCAGCATCAGTATCGTCGTCATCATCATCAGGATCAGTATCAGCATCATAATCATCATCATCATCATCATCATCAACAGCAGCAATATCATCATCAGCATCAGCATCAGCATCAGCATCAGCAGTATCATCATTATCATCGCCATCATCACAATCATCAAAATCATCATCATCATCACCATCATCGTCATCGTCATCATCGTCATCACCATCATCATCGTCATCATCATTATCAGCCACATCATCATCGTCATCATCAGCATCATCATCGTCGCCGTCATCGTCATCGTCATCATCAAAGCGCATGCATTAAGCTGTCCTGCATCCCTGCTTCTATTGCGGGCGCCCTAACTCTGATCAGCGCCGTTTGTTTGCCCACCATTCTGGGTGCCCTTCGACTGCTGGCCTGAGCCGCCTCCGAATTGTAGAGCAAGCAAGCTTGGCATCACCTCTTGCGCAGGGCTGAACCGCCTAGCTACTGCACACACGGTGTTCCATACCGGCAGACAGGCTTATTTCCAGGGCCACCCGAAGGCCACCATTGCATTACGCACAGAATATCATTCGTCGCCAGCGCCGTTCGGTGCCACTTTGGTTGGTCGGAATTGTTTCTCTGGTGGACCCATGATCATCATCACCATCATCCATCATTTGCATCATCATCATCACCAGCATCATCATCATCATCATCATCATCAGCATCATCATCATCATCAGTATCATCATCATTATCAGCATCACCGTCATCAGCATGATCAGCATCAGCATCATCATGATCAGTATCATCATCAGCATCGGCATCAGCATCAGCATCAGCATTGTCTTAATTGTCATCATAATCGACATCATCATCATCATCGTCATCATCATCCACATCATCATCATCATCATCATCATCATCATCATCATCATCAGCATCAACATCAGCATCAGCATCAGCATCAGCATCATCATCGTCATCGTCATCTTCATCGTCATCGCCATGGTCATCATCAAAGCGCACGCATTAAGCCGTCCGGCATCCCTGCTTCTATTGTGGGCGCCTTAATTCTGATCAGCGTTGCTGGCCATTCTAGGCGCTCTCCGACTGCTGGCCCGAGCCGCCTCCGAATTGCACAGCAAGCAAAGTTGGCATCACCTCTTACACAGGGCTCCACCGCCTAGCTACTGCACAAACGGTGTTGCACAACGACCGACCGGCTTATTTTCAGGGTCACCCGAGGGCCACCATTGCATTTTGCGCAGAATATCATTCGTCGCCAACACGTTTCGGTGCCGCTTCGGTTGGTCGGAGTTGGTTCTCTGGTGGACCCATGATCATCACCATCACCATTACCATCGTCATCACCAGTATCAGTATCAGTATCAGTATCATCGTCGTCATCATCATCATGATCAGAATCATCATCATCATCATCAGCAGTATCAGCAGTAACAACACCAGCATCATCATCATCACAATCATCAATATCAGCATCGGAACCACAAACAACATCATCATAATAAGCATCACCCTAAGCATCAGCGTCGTCGCCGTCACCATCATCATCGTCAGCATTTGCATCATCATCTTCGTCATCGTCATCATCATCCACATTATCAACATCAGTTTCACCATCATCATCAGCATCATCATCATCATGAATATCATCATTATCATCGTCATTGTCATCGTCATCATCATCAAAGCGCATGCATTAAGCTGCCCGACATCCCTGCTTCAATTGTAGGTGCCCTAAGTTTGATCAGCGCTATTTGTTTGCCCGCCATTATGAGCGGTCTTCGACTGCTGGCCCGAGCCGCCTCCGAATTGCACAGCAAGCAAGGTTGGCATCACCTCTTGCGCAGGGCTAAACCGCCTAGCTACTGCACACACGGTGTTCCATACCGGCAGACAGGCTTATTTTCAGGGCCGCCGGATTTGTTTCTCTGGTGGACCCATGATCATCATCACCACCATCATTATCATCATCATCATCAGCATCATCATCATCAGCATCAGCATCATCATCAGCATCAGCATCATGAGAGCTATTTCGGCTCCAGCACCTGCTGGTCCTCGTGGCTTGCTAGGTGCCTGCGCCCTCCGGAGCTGCTGCCGCTCGATTCGGGGCATGATGGTCGCGGCCAGGCTCGGGTGGCTTCGCCAACAAGTTTTCGGCGCGTTGTCGTGAACTTCGCTGGGAGCTCACCGGTGCGATCGGCCAAAGCGAAGATCAAGATAACCTGAGACAGCACAGCGGCTCCCTCGACTCCCTCCCCGCGCGTCCTCATGTTCAGTTTGGTGGACGCTGTCACCCAGATGTCTGCGGTGTGCATGTCGATCGATCGTGGACATCGCACCGCCATTCTGATGGGTGCCAGGCGGTCCGCATCTGGCTCGAGGTGCCTTGTGCTCATTTTGCCCCTGGCGGCGGCCCAGAGGATGACGATGGCGCTCGTCCACACGATGAAGCGGGGGATGAAGCCCATGGCAACCACGGTCGTGCTGGATCTCCGCCTGGCCCTCGGCGGCGTGGCGTTCCTCGATTTCACCCGGACCCGTGGCACGGGACGCGGAGTAGTGACTTGTGGGCAGCGGTTGTGGCGGGAGCGAGGAAATCATGGACCCGCGGCGCGATCTTGCCAGCTATCCCCGATTCCCACCAGATGACGGCAGTTGCTGCTGTTCGGGGCGCTGTGCGAGATGTTGATGTACAAGTTCGCGTTGCGCACGATGCCGCGCACGATGCGGGTCGCGATGTGCCAGTTCGTGTTGTGCAAAACGCTGCACACGACCACGATGTTGCTCAAGTTTGTGATGTTCCCGATGTTGTGCCAGTTCGCGCTGCACATGATGCTGTACCCGATGATGCGCCCGATGCCGTTCGCGATGCTGTACCTGTTCGTCTTGTTCGTTGCGCTATACCTGTTCGCGCTGTACAAGATGATGTTCATGACGCTGATGTACAAGTTCGCGCCGTAGAAAATGCTGCATACGGTGCCGTACACCATGCCGCACAACTCAGTCATGTTCGCGATGTTGTACCAGTTCGCGTTGTGCACGATGCTGTTCCAGCTGCACCAGATGCCGTTCAAGGTGTTGCACCTGTTCGCGTTGTTCGCGGCGCTGCACTTGTTCGTGCTGTATCAGATGTTGTGTACGATATTGGTGTACAAGATTGTGCCGTACACGATGCGGTACGCGATGTTGTTCGCGATATACCAGTTCGTGCTTCACCAGATGCTGCACCCAATGCCGTAATCGAGGCTGTACAAGTTAGTGTTGTTCGCGACGTTGTACAAGTTCGTGTTGCGCACGATGCTGTACCCGACGCTATTCGCGGCGTATCAGTTCGTGTTGCGCCATATTCGTTTTGCGTTGCACGATCACTTTGTTCCCGTGTCCCTGGGTCGTGGCCTTTCTATTATTGGCGGAGTGGATCATGACGCCCGTGCGGAATGGCGCTTTGGTGATTTGCAGTCTCGTCGGCTCCCGCCCGAAGTAGTTCACGATCACGTGAACTTTCTTTGGAAATTAACAAGGTTTCCGGCGAACGCGAAAGATGTCAAGAGGAAAAGCATGGAGCGATTTCGTATCCGTGTTTCCGCCTTGGCGCGTACCTACGCCCGCGTCGCCTTGTCTCGTCGCTCGGTCGCCTCCCCTTTCGTGTCCTGTCCTCCCGCGTTGTCGTGTCTGCGTTTTGGAGTCGTCGTTGTTTCATCGTCGGCTTCGTCCCTCATCTACCCCCCCCGTTCCCTCGTCGACCTCTTCCGGGCTTGAAAGTAGCAAACCAATGTTTGCAGTGGGCTTGGAATTCTTGTCTCAAAAATCATCCTCTTCCCTTGTGCTCATCAGCATCACCACCGTCGTCGTCTCCGTCGCCATCGTCGCGACGGTATTATGCATGCTGTTTTTGAGCGGACACGCAACGAACCAATGACCTCCATTGATCGAAGTTGTGTCCCAGACACGGCATCCGCAGCAGGCTGGATGTGGATAGTGGGACGCCGATGGATGGCATGATGTTGCTAGCTGCTGTCTGGCGCTTCCCAGGAGCACAGGATGGATAATTCCCTTCACGCATCTGCAACGCCTCACAAGGGCCCTCCACGCTTTTGGGCCTACCACATCTGAGGCACGGCTGTTCGCACGTTGGCACGTCACTCAGGTTAGGCATCGGGCCGCCCAGCAGACCCTTCAAGAAATTGACAAGGGCGTTTCCACCACGACGGGTTTTTGACGAGGTGCGTACGGCGCGCATCACCACCAGCGGGTGGCCACCCGAGGGTGCCCATAGCCTCGCTTGGGCCATGATCGCCTTCGCCGGCATCCGTGTCCCAAGCCACCACCACCACCCACTGCAACTGGAACGCGACCCGATCAAAGCGCTGGGCCCTCCCTCCTCCGACCTCCAGCCCTCCGGCCTCCTGCCTCGTCGTCCGCCCTCCCTGTTCATTCCAACCCCTCCCTCGCCGACCGAGGCAGAGGCCGCGAACACCGCGCTGACTATGTGAGCGGCTCGGCGGCGGCCCGCGTTTCCGCACGCGGGTCAGTTCCCCCCCCCCTGTTGTTCTCGGGGCATCCCCCTCGCGCGCGGGACCTTGCCCGCGTGGCCGCCAGGATCGACTTGCTGTCCGTCGCTGAAGGCAGCCTGGAACCTTGCAGCAGTGGAGCACAAAAGTGGCACGCTCACCTTTAGGGCCCTTTCCCATGCCATCCAGCCTGGTTGGTTGAAGGGTCTGGCGATAAACCGGGTTATGGGGCCTGCCCGCCCGACCCCCCCCCCCCAGAAAAGTTGACGTTGTCGGTTGCGCAGGTCCGAAGGGGGTACGCAGTACTGGTGCGCGCGGGCGTACGTGGGGCTGCCCAGGGCGAACAGATTCGGTTATCGGCTGGCACCTCCCCACCGCTGGATAACCCGGGCGATCGCCGAAAACAACCGTGTCCATCCCGAAGTGTCCTCGTTCTCTTTCTCCCTTTCTTCTCGTCGTCCTCCTTCACCTCGCTCCTTCTCCTCGATCGTTGTGTGCCGTAGGGAGTGGGTACCTTGTTTGACTCCTCCAGCAGAGCGGCACTGTCGTGCTCGCCGCATCGCCGCCGAGCCTCTCCGCTTACCAACAAGCATGTTGTTGATGTCGTCGAGGCCTGTCTTCTTCCCTCCCCCGCCGCCTCCTAGGAGGGTGGGGCGGGCGCGCTCTCGCCTGCCTATTGTTTTCCTTTCCAGCATTGCGCTGAGAAGTGAAGCAACCCCTCCCCTGGCCGCCTCCAGCTTCCTCCTTCTACTCCCCTCAGTCAGCAGGCTGAAATTAGTAGGACCAGATCAGGTTCGGAAAGGGGTTCGGTGGTTCTTCAGGTCTGTTGCTTGCGCTCCCCGCGCAGCATGTCCAGCGACCCCCTTCGGTATTCCTTACGCGCGGAATCGTTACGTCTGCCAGGGCGGTTGACCGAAGGAACCAGGCCCAAATCAAGGTTTTGGTTATTTACGCCACCACCAACGTGATGTCATTTGGATAAGTTAAGCCAGTCCTATGCGACGCGGTACGAAGTTCGCACATCTAGCCACAAGGAAGCCCAGTTCCTCCACGAGCCCTTCGGTTCCATGCGATCGATTTGATTTCAAGGCTGGCCAGGGCCGTCGTCAGGTCTCCCATCTTAAAAGACCACATTCGTTGTTCAGGATGTGATTCGTTCTCTGCCTTCGTGGCAAAAGCCCCTCTGATCCTTGTGTTCGGCATGGGGCAGAGCTGCTGCTGCGGAGTGAAGTCTTACGCAGCGAGCTTGAGCCCGAGCCAGACCTTGAGCCCGAACCCGAAGGCCGAGCTTGGGGGAGGAGGAGAAGGAGGAGGAGGAGGAGGAAGAGAAAGACGACGGCGGGACGAGGGAGATCGCGCAGCCCCCAGGCGTCATGCGATGAAGTCATGTTCACTCCTCCTCCGCCTCCTCCTTCTCTTCCTCCGCCTCCTCCCCCTCCTCCTCCTCTTCCTCCAGGCGGCCCGAACGTTTTGGAAGTTCCTTCCCGACGCCAGGGAACCACACACACTTCCAAACTGTTTTGCGGGTGCGCTCTCGAAGCCGCCCCGGCCGCGCCCACGGGCTCCCATGGCGGGCCCGTTGCGGGCGCTGACCTTACTCCCGCTCGCGGCCGCGGCCGCGACGCGGTTGGAGGACATCACCCAAGAGGTTGGGGTCAAGGACGTGTTGGGGCTGGTTGGGACGCAGAGGGAAGGAGGCGGTGAGCAGTGGGAAGACGAGAAAGGTTGGCGGTTACACGTGCTACGAGAGTGGTTTCTTCCCTGGGAGATCTGTGAACAAAAGCTGTGGGGTGTCGTTCTTACTGAGAAGGGCACGTTTTTCACCATCGTGCATCAGGAGGATCTTCCCAGCGCCCAAATAGCTACGGGGCTGGCAGATTGGAACAGGAGGACGAAGGAGCTACAACAAGACCATCGGCGCCATAAACAGTTGGCTATCGGAGACCATGTCGTTCATGATCCAAAAGCGCGCCATACCGATCAGCGTGACCGACCTTAGGCGCCCTCCCCTTGAACAATCCAGACCGAGTCGCGGACGCCTTCTGGAGGCTCACAAACGGTAAGTCCATGTGCGTTAAGGCCTTCACGATATCGGGATGGGGACTCACCAGCATTGGCACGCATTGGCAGCTACCAGGAACAGACGTGGGCAAACATGGCGAGTCCCACATCGATCATCGCACTATACCCGAACACCTTGTTATAAACGTATAGAGAAAGTCAAATTTCTCGTTCACTCCGCTCGCAGGCCGCAACTGTTTCGCGCACGCGGTGATCACGATCACCGCCCAGCATGTGCTTCTATTTTCTCCAACCAGCGCGAGGCCCCCCCTCGTGCCGCGAGATCCACGAGCAAATCGAGAAGCTCTCAATCAGTGCATTCAGACGGGCCACGAGAGGAAAGAGGAGCTGGAGAAGATGGAGGAGGAGGCGGATATCAGAGAGGAAGAGTTCGAGGCAGCGCGCAGCAGCGGTGACGTAGACAGCATGAACGCTCTCTTCATGAGCACGCCCAATACAGCCATCGTCAACACCTTTACGCACAGCCCGCTCCACGCGGAGGACAGGAGGAAGGCGGCGGAGGAGGTTCGCCATCATCTTGCGCGTCGCGGGAATCTGCGAGGACAGCGCACGGAACACAGCACATCCGACATCACGTCCCGCATCAAGGAGGTGGGCATCATGCTTCGCACGACCGCGCGCCCACACCGGAACGACATCAGAGAAGGGCGACGTGCAGAATTGATTCAGGCTCCCAAGGATCAGGGCACCTACTTCGCCCAGAAGCTAGCCCGGTTGATTGCAGGGCGTCGCAGGGGGCCGCGCCAGCGGAGGTTCGCGGAAGTGCCGGGGTCGACTGCCCGCGCAAAGGCTTGGACGGATCGGGCGCTCCTTCCGACCAATCAAGGAGGACGTTCAGCTGTTCGATTTCACCGTTGACAGCGCCATAGAGGAGATGAGGAACAAAGGGGGGGGGGGGGGGGGCATGCTGGATGGGCCCAGGGGCAGCATGCCTAGCAGCGGAGGATATGAATATCTCGGGGGTGGACAGAACCCCCAATAGTGACACGTCGATTCGTGAATTGTCCGTTTTCGGTTTTCGAGAGGCGCCGCGGCCGTTATTTCACAGGCTTGCGCCCGCCAGGTTTGGGCCCGAAGTCGTTTTCACTAAACCACGTTTTACTAAAGAGAGGTTTGTCCATCCCCGAATATCATGGCGCGCACGGTCTGGCGCCTCGATGCACGGCGCGCGCGGCCCTCCTGGAGCACCCCGCCCGAATGTGTCGGGCCCATCTTGCACCCGCATTCAGTCAACGAGAGGAAGAAGGCTAAAGGACGGGGCGCTGGCCGCGCACGAGAGTTCCCGCGAACCCCTCACCCAGGCTTATAGATCACCCAAGGAAGGGCTACCCTAGGGCTACCCCTAGGGCCTACCCCTAGGGCTACCCTAGGCCTACCCCTAGGGCCTACCCCTAGGGCT
The DNA here is from genome assembly GCA_963575745.1 of Prorocentrum cordatum. Taxonomy (NCBI): domain Eukaryota; class Dinophyceae; order Prorocentrales; family Prorocentraceae; genus Prorocentrum; species Prorocentrum cordatum. The sequence continues at coordinate 357,556 of CAUYUJ010014522.1, forward strand.
ACCCTAGGCCTACCCCTAGGGCCTACCCCTAGGGCTACCCTAGGCCTACCCCTAGGGTCTACCCCTAGGGCTACCCTAGGGCTACCCCTAGGGCCTACCCCTAGGGCTACCCTAGGGCTACCCCTAGGGCCTACCCCTAGGGCTACCCTAGGGCTACCTCTGGGGCCTACCCCTAGGGGTACCCTAGGGCTACCCTAGGGTGTCCAGCAGGGCCTGTCCTTGGGAAGCCTAGGGCCTTCAGTATGTGCAATCCGCCACACAAGCAAGCAATGCCTTTAATGTCCCGCCCGCCCGCCCGACAAGAGGAATCAGCTTGTAAACCGCCATAATAGTAATCAACTTGCAATCCGCTGCCAAATGGAATCACTTTGTAATCCGCCACGAAAGCAATCTATGCATTTAATGTCCCGCCCGCCCGCCCGACCAAAGGAATAAGTTTGCAATCCGCTGCCAAAGGGAATCCATTTGTAATTCACCACACAAGCAATTGTTGCCTTCAATGTCCCGCCCGCCCGCCCGGCAAAAGGCGCCCGACCAAAGGAATAAGTTTAAGATCCGCTGCCAAAGGGAATCCATTCGCAATTCACCAAACAAGCAATCATTGCCTTTAATGTCCCGCCCGCCCGCCAGACAAAAGGAATCAATGTGTAATCTGCCACAATAAGAATCAGTTTGCCATCCGCCACACAAGCAATCAATGCCTTTAATGTCTCGCCCGCCCGCCCGACAAAAGGAATCAGCTTGTAATCCGCCACAAATGAAATCTACTCGTAATCCGGTACCAACGGGAAGCAATTGGTAATCCACCACACAAGCAAGCAATCAACGCCTTCAATGTCCCGCCCGCCCGCCCGACTAAAGGCATCAAGTTGTAATCCGCTACCAAGGGGAATCAACCTGTAATCCGCCACCAAAGCAATCAATGCATTTCATGTCCTGCCCTACCCGCCCGACCAAAGGAATCAGATTGTAATCCGCAATAAAAGGGCTACCCCTAAGGCCCACCCCTTGGGCTACCCTAGGGCTACCCCTAGGGCCTACCCCTTGGGCCTATCCCTAGGGCTACCCTCCCTCTGCGCGCGGCCGACTCTGAGCCTAGGGTAGCCTACCCCAGGGGGGGGGTCCCAGAGGGGGGGTCGGCGAGGGGGGGTCCCAGAGGGGGGGTCTGCGAGGGGGGGTCCCAAGGGGGGGGTCAGAGGGGGGGGCCCAGAGGAGGGTCAGCGAGGGGGGTCCCAGAGGGAGAGGGGGGTCAGCGAGGGGGGGTCCCAGAGGGGGGGTCAGCGAGGGGGGGTCCGAGGGGGGTCAGGCGATGGGGGGTCGTGTCCCAGAGGGGGGGTCTGCGAGGGGGGGTCAGCGAGGGGGGGGTCCCAGAGGGGGGGTCCCAGAGGGGGGTCAGCGAGGGGGGGTCCCAGCGAGGGGGGGTCAGCGAGGGGGGGTCAGCGAGGGGGGGTCGAGGGGGGGCGAGGGGGGGTCAGCGAGGGGGGGTCTGCGAGGGGGGGTCAGCGAGGGGGGGTCTGTGAGGGGGGTCCCAGAGGGGGGGTCAGCGAGGGGGGGTCCCAGAGGGGGGGTCTGCGAGGGGGGGTCTGCGAGGGGGGGTCAGCGAGGGGGGGTCCCAGAGGGGGGGTCTGTGAGGGGGGGGTCGATCGGGGCAGCGAGGGGGGGTCCCAGAGGGGGGGTCTGCGAGGGTGGGTCAGCGAGGGGGGTCCCGAGGGGGGGTCTGCGAGGGGGGGTCAGCGAGGGTGGGGTCTGCGAGGGGGGGAAGCGAGGGGGGGCGGGGTTCAGCGAGGGAGGGGTGGGTTGCGAGGGGGTGTCAGCGAGGGGGGGTCTGGAGGGGGGGTCCCGAGAGGGGGGTCAGCGAGGGGAGGGGTGTCCAGAGGGGGGGTCAGGCGAGGGGGGGTCAGGAGGGGAGGGGTCAGCGATGGGGGGGTCTGCGAGGGGGGGTCAGCGAGTCCCGAGGGGGGTCAGCGAGGGGGGGTCCCAGAGGGGGGGGTCAGCGATGGGGTGTCCCAGAGGGGGGTCAGCGGGGGTGGTCAGCGAGGGGGGGCCGCGAGGGGGGGTCGAGGGGGGGTATGTGAGGGGGGTCAGAGGGGGACGTCAGCGAGGGGGGGTCCGCGAGGGGGTAGTCAGCGAGGGGGGGTCCCAGGGAAAAAGGGGGTCAGCGAGGGGGGGTCAGCGAGGGGGGGTCAGAGGGGGGGTCAGCGAGGGGGGGTCTCGAGGGGGTCAGCGATGGGGGGGGTCAGCGAGGGGGGGTCCCTGCGAGGGGGGAGCGGGGGGGGGTCTGTGAGGGGGGTCCCAGAGGGGTGGTCAGCGAGTCAGGGGGTCCCAGAGGGGGGGTTGCGAGGGGGGGTCAGCGAGGGGGGTCGTCAGCGAGGGGGTCGGCGAGGGGGGTCTGCGAGGAGGGGTCAGCGAGGGGGGGTCTGTGAGGGGGGTCCCAGAGGGGGGGGGGGGTCAGCGAGGGGGGGTCTGCGAGGGGGGGTCTGCGAGGGGGGGTCAGATGGGGGGGTCAGCGAGGGGGGGTCCCAGAGGGGGGGTCTGTGAGGGGGGGTCTGCGAGGGGGGGTCAGCGAGGGGGGGCCCCAGAGGGGGGGTCTGCGAGGGGGGGTCTGCGGCGCCGGGGCCGCGGTCGCCGGGGGGCGGCGCGGGCGCCCTGCCCTCGGAAGGGGGAGCGGGGGGGGGGGAAGCAGGGGATCGAGGGAGTAGCGAGGGAGGAGGAGGAGGTGGAGGAGGAGGAGGAGGAGGGGGAGGAGGAGGATGAGGATGAAGAGGAGGAGGAGGTGGCGGCGGAGGCGGAGGAGGCGGCGGGAGCAGGGGGGAGGGAGGAGGCGGGCGGACGGAGTGAGGAGGGAGGAGGGAGGAGGCGTGCGGAGGGAGGAGGGAGGAGGAGGAGGAGGAGGGGGAGGAGGAGGAGGAGGAGGAGGGGGGCCCAAGCCCAGACCTCCTCGAAGACCGAGGGCCGAGCAGGTCTTCGTCGGTCCTCGGCGTCTCCCTCGCGTCGGCGTGCGCTCAGGAAGGCGCGCCCCGCCGGGCGCGCTCCAGGCCCAGACAGTCGTCGTCGTCGTCGTCGTCGTCGTCGTCGTCGTCGTCGTCGTCGTCGTCATCGTCGCCCTCCGCCTCCCCCTCCTGCCCCCCCTCCCCCTTCTCCTCCTCTTCCACTCCCACTCCGCCACAAAGGGCATCAATATGTAATCCGCCAGCAAAGCAAGCAATGCCTTTAATGTCCCGCCCGCCCGCCCGACCAAAAGAATCAGCTTGCAATCCGCCACAATAGTAATCAACTTGTAACCCGATGCCACATGGAATCACTTTGTAATCCGCCACCAAAGCAACCAATGCTTTTAATGTCCCGCCCGCCCGCCCGACCAAAGGAATCAGTTTGTAATCCGCAATAAAAGAGAATACATTCGCAATTCGCCACACAAGCAATCATCCCCTTCAATGTCCCGCCCGCCCGCCCGACAGAAGGAATCAATGTGTAATCTGCCACAATAAGAATCAGTGCGCCACCCGCCACACATGCAATCAATGCCTTTAGTGTCCCGCCCGCCCGCCCGACAAGAATAATCAGTTGATAATCCACCACACAGGGAATCAATATATGTAATCCGCCACCAAGGCAACCAATGCTATTAATGTCCCGCCCGCCCGCTCGACCAAAGGAATCATATTGTAATCCGCAATAAAGGGTTACCCCTAGGGCCTACCCCTAGGGCTACCCTGGGGCTACCCCTGGGGCCCACCCCTAGGGCTACCCTGGGGCTACCCCTTGGGAAGCCTAGGGCCTTGGGTAGGGCCTACCCTTGGGAAGCCTAGGGCCTTGGGTAGGGCCTACCCTTGGGAAGCCTAGGGCCTTGGGTAGGGCCTACCCTTGGGAAGCCTAGGGCCTTGGGTAGGGCCTACCCTTGGGAAGCCTAGGGCCTTGGGTAGGGCCTACCCTTGGGAAGCCTAGGGCCTTGGGTAGGGCCTAGGGTAGCCAAGGCCCCCGGTGATCTATACCCACCCAGGGTACGTTACAGTCTTGAACTGCAGACTGCAGGGGGGCGCGTCGGCACCCGGCGCACAAGAACTGCGCCCGGGCCGCCAGGGTCCCCATGTCCAACAGCAAGCTAGATTGCGATGGGGAGAGGCCAGCAATTGTCACGCGCACGCCAGGCCGCACCTACAACGCAGCGACGCCGACGAAGAAAGTTCCTCTGTGGCAAGCTCCTGGACGTCGACGCGAGACAGCAATGGGCGTTCAATTGCTTCCTTCGCATAGATTACATGCATGCGGAGTGCCCCACCTTCTGCGATGTCATAATGCGAACTAAAAGCTTATGCCAGTTTAGAGTTCTCGAAGCGGTTGATCGATGTTAATGCTCGTCGCGACAGGAATTTTGCTCGGGACCTCTCGCAGAGAAAAACCTTCTCCATCTCGATGATGACATTGAAAGTTACTGGGCGCGCGCCACGACGGGTTTTTTTTTCCCGGAGACGCGTGGGCGACTAAGCTGCTCATCAGAACCTACGCCCCTCCTTTCGAAGAGCATGCGACGACGGCCGCGCATCGCCAGCGGCGCTTAGCGCCAGAGGCGCAGGTACCATGGAACGCCGAGGACAACGCACAAGTAGCGATCACGGGGCTCGCGGGCGACACGGCCAGCAAAGTGCGAGAGACGGGGGGCGGCAACGCGCAGGGGCCGATCGCGCGAGAAGGGGTTCGAGAATGCAGCAGTGGACCAGGTGTTGAGGGAGATCGGGGCCGCACAGAATCCAGGGGGGGGGGGGGGGGCGCGCGCGCGCCATTTTGCAGGGCGGGGGGGCGCAATCTGCCAAGAAAGCTTTCTCTCGGACCCGCGCGGGGCTAGATGGCAAGAGCGCCCATCGCGCTCGGCATCCAGGTGGCTAGCAGTCGGCGCCCCCCTGCTCCTGCGCCAGGACGCCCGGAGAGGCTGTCGGCGGCCTAGGCGAGCCCCCGAACAATTGAGGGCGCGCGGCGCAGCGACGCGCCCGCGAGCGCCAAGAGGAGCATGATCAACGGCTCGTCGATGAATGCGCTCTCGGGCGCGGACGCGCGCGCGGTCGAGGGCCTCTTCGGGCACGCGACCTCCGACCTCGTGAATCCCATTCATATTCTGAGCAGGCGCAGAGCCATCTTCACGGCGCGGCCCAGCGCGGCGAGGAGGAGCAGCAAGTCGCCATTAGCACTAACCACGCAACCCTCAGGAAGTTAGAAATGGGAGGGCTGTTTCTGGAGCTACGCATCAGGAGATTTACATGGATGCGAAACATGATCAGACACGGTATGCGGTGGAGGAGTTGTCGAATGCGGCCGCGTCTCCAAACCAGGCGCAACGGGACCTCGAGGCGCTCCAGCACGCCGGACATGTGCAGCACATGTGGCATAACAGAAGCACGCGTGGCATATTGTTTGAGGGCCCCAGCGATGGCCTCGCCATCGACGTCGGCGAGCTCCGGGCCATCTTTCCCACGCAGGAGGAGGAGGGCCCCAGAGGAAGGAGGAGGAGGGGCAGCGAGAGAGGGGCCCGCGCGTGCACGGGACTTCTCGACGACGGCGCGACACGCCGCGCACAATGGCCCAGTCGAAAGCAAGTCACGGCGCGCATGGCCAGCGCGAAGGGGGGGCACATGGTAGGCACCATATGGGGCGCGCCCTCACCATCACGAATGTGCGCGCCTTATGCAACTGCGTCTTTCGCGATCGAGCCAGCGCGGCACACCGCGCTGCAGCCGGCGCGCGCGGGAACTATTGCCCCTTCGGACAGAGGCCGCCACGAGGACAATATCATCGAGCCGAAAAGTCCGGAGCGCTCCGCTCGCCGTGAAGAACAGCCATCCGTCGCCACCTCCTTCGAGCACGCTGAGACCCCATCCGACCGTGCACGCCGCCGCCCTATCACATCCGACGGGCGCAGGGAGTCGGGCATGGCCCACGAGAATGGAGGCCCACGCGGGGCCGCAGCGTCAGCCGCTTCACCCCGGGAGATCGCCAGGAAGCCCAGCTGGCTCCTGCGCCCGCGCGGACCGAGCGATCCAGGTCGAGGCGAAAAGCACAGGCAGCACAAGAGCCATGCTCTCCCGCGCGGGGGCGAGGGCGAGGACGCGGACGTCGGCGACACGAAGGCTCTCCTCTACCAGCTCGAGAACCGCGCCCGCGGCCTGGAGCACCAAGAGATGACCGGCGCTCTCCTTGACCGCAAGCACGAATGCGCGGTGGGGCGCGCCTTGGCGCCCCAGGGGTACGCGCGCGATGGCTCAGAGAAGGAGCCAGAGGGAGCGCGTGGCACCCCGGCATGCCAGAGCGCTTTCGCGGTGCTACTCCCACTAGGGTAATTCTCCGAGACGAGTCGCCCCCACGCGCGCGATGGTGCGCCTGAGGGCCACGTTGACGCAGGGAGAGGCCCAGAGGTCGCCGAACAGCGGGCCGAGGAGATGCTCGCGCACCCGACCTTCGACAAGCCAGGCCGCGAGCAGAAGCCGCGCCTCACTTTCAACTTCGAAGGCCAGATCCTACTCGCGACGCAGGGCGACCGCGGCAAGATGACGGCAGCCCTGTCGGAGACGGAGCCCAAGGGGGATTCGCTCAAGCAGGTGAATCCGCGCGAGACGCCGACCGCAGTCCTCAGCGCAAAGGGCTACACGATGGACATCAAAATGCTCATCCCCGAGCAACTTCGGGCAGCTGGCGGACAGGCCATCACCGACGCGGCGCCCCGCGGCAACATGGCCAGGAAGGTGGGGCCAGGCAGCAATTGGAAGGGCAAGGGCAAGTAGAGGGGCCGAAGAGGCAGATAAGGAGGCAGACGCTTCATAGAGCACCTCCACCACCTGGCCTAGACGGGCCCTCTAAGCGGCCATCTGAGCAACCACCGCCCGCAGCGCGCCTGCGCCGGTTCCAGTTGCCCGCAGAGCCAGGCAGCCGCCCTCGCCAGCAGCACGCGGTAGATGGCAGCATCGAATCGCAGATGCCAGAATCAGATAATTACCCGACCGTGAATGCAGATGAGGAGGCCAGAAGAGCATTTCTCGGACCCTGCCCCCCCGCCCCTTCTTCCCCCCCCTGGTCGGGGGTCCTCGGCTTTTGCTGGCTCGATGGCTTCCTCGGCTTTCCTCTCTCCTTCCCCTCTCCTGCTCTCTGCGCGCCTTCACCCCCATCGGGGTGGTGGATTGAGCACGCCCTAAGGGTGACCGTGATGAATTTGCATCCGCAGCGGGCTCCACTCTGTTGCGCATCGTTCATGTGGTAGACAGCTTCGGCCCTGGAAGGGCCCTTCCAATTTCCTTCCGGCGCTGCACGGCTTCGCCCCTGGAAGGGCTTGTCGGGTTTCCTTCCGGCGCTGCTTCCGGAGGCGCCGCGCGGCCCCCCTGCGCGGGCCCCCAGCATGGAGAACACGTCGCCCGACGCCCACTTCGAGCGCAGCTGGCCTCACCCACATGAAGCAATCGAGAGAGGGGCGCAGCGAAGCTGCCCCCAATCCAGCGTCAAAGTTTTTTCACGCGCACACGTTGGGCGACATGGATGGGGCCGAGACGAGACGGACCCCCCCTCCCCCTACTCCTCTCCCACCTCCTCTTAATTCGTGGAGGCCGATGGCGATTTTACAAGGCCGGGCTGATAGATAATCACTTCGGGACCCCTGCTGGGGCCCCTGAGGAGATTAGACTTCGACTCAGAGAGCATTTTACACCCGGCACGCTGGGCCAGGGCGACATCAGCCCTGGCGGGAGCTCGGGGCGCTCGCGGACCGCCCGCGGGCCCGTTCCAGCGCGTTGCGCGCGTTCGGCCTGGGCGAAGAGGCTTCGCCCTCTGCCCGGGACCTCGGCGGGCGATTGACCCGGGAAGCGGCCGACTCCAATGCCGATGGTGATTGCGAGGGGATAGCGATGAGGCATGAGCTGATTTCTTGGCTTCCGCAACCGTGCCATGCCTCCCCCTCCTCCTCCTGCTTCTTTCTCCTCCTCCTCCCCCCCCCATCCAGGCGGCTGCGCTGCGGGCGCCGCAGCCATTGCCCTGGGCCGCGGAGGCCTGCCTGCGATCGCCCCCGGCTGCCCGCGCGCGCCCCCCAGGCTGGCGCCGCCGATTGAGGCGCCGAGAGCGCGACGCGCAGACTCCCGAGCACCACCACGGCAGCTGCGTCTCGATGGGTTGGAGGCGCCATGCAGCTGGGCGCGGCGGTGGTCGCGCTCGGCAGCATCATCCAGGCCCCAGCAGGACCAGAAGTCCAAAGTCCACGAACTCCGCGTACAACGCCTGGTCGGCACGGCGCGGGGAGTTCACGAGGTGGGGGCACGAGCATTGCAGCAAGTGCCAAGCCCCCTACCTCAGCGCCGCCCAGCCATCCTCCAAGCTCGCAGCCGGCGCGGCTCAGGTTCAAGACCAGGGCGGTGACATGCCCCCAGAGCTGGTTGCACAGCTCCAGACGCGGTCCACGCGCTTCCCGGCCATGGCTGAAGTCGCGCAAGAGGTGGCTTCAGCGCCGACCCCGCCAGCCACCGTGGACCAGTCCTCCATGGAGCGGGGCCGCGCGGCGTCGGCGCAGCAGACGGACCTGGTCGAACTGCGCGAGAGCGCGACCAACGCAGAGGGATTGCCTTCTCAAGATGCACAAAGGAAGCTGGAGCGCCTCAATAAGATTCGGACTTTGTTGGCGGGGCACGAGGTTGCCCACGGCGGCGCCGCGGTCGACTTGCAGCTCGCCACGGAGGCGAAGGCTGCAGCAGATCATGTCAATAATATGCTCGACCACGCTGGTTCAAGACACGGAAGCAGCAGGGGGGGGGGGGGGCGGCGGGCAGCCGCTGAGGAGGCCGCCCGCGCGGCTCGCGCGGCGGCCGTGGCCGCGACCCTTGCCGCCTCGGCGCCAGTCCCAGGCCGGGCGGCCCAGGTGGGCGGCCCTCTTCCTCGCGCTGGCGGTGTTGCTGGCGGCGAGCGCGGTGCCGCGCGCCCCTGGGCCCCCGATGCTCGCGAGACGCCCCCATCAGTCCCCGCCCGACATCGCGCGCTGCATCGCCAGCCGAGCCATCGACTACAACTACCTCGGATCGAACTGGTTCAAGTTCGATGATGGTCAGCTGGAGTCCACGGCGTCATGCACTACAAAATCTTGACCAGAGGGAGAAGTTCCACGCGCGCATCCAGCGGCGCGGGCAGGCGAAGTCAGGAGACATCGGCATGGACGCTGCGAGCAAAGTCGGCAGCGAGGCGGGAGACCCGCCGGAGCGGGAGGAGCTCGCCAACCTCAGGAAGCGCGCCGCCGAGGCCCGGCTCGACGCAGTTCAGGCCCAGAGGTGCCAAACCTTTCTCCCGACCCTGGTGGACAATAGAATTGCTGCGCGCGCTCGCCGCACTGAGGCTCAGCCCCAGGAGATCTTCAGAGCGTTTTGCACAGCTGCCTCTCAGAGCCTGGCGCCAGGTTCCGCAGCAGGCAGTGGCCAGCAGCATCTGACAGGGGCCAAGCCCCACAAGGGGCGGCGGATGCACGTGCATGTGTCCCATTTCAGTTTGCAATAATAACTGGGTGGCCCAAGTTGGCCCAGGATTTCTGAACCATAAGGTTGCTGAGGTGGACGGTGTCTCCCTGGCAGAACTCCACCTCCGCGACGATGCAGATCTATTCCGAGCGAAGAAGCCCTCCAGGCAGTCATCGGTCAACCAGCTTCCAAGGTGCTGTGCTGAACCCTCCCCTGGCTGAGGCGCTCATGGTGGAGTCTGCACCGCGGTTCAGCCTGGGCTCTGCATTCCTTACATATACATATATATCTATGATCAGACCAATAAGGTTGTCCAGGTCGACTCAGGGACCTGTTGGTTCTTCTTGGAGATGGAATGCGGGTATTATGCGATTGCCGCTTGGGTTTTTTATTTGGTTGCGTCTATTGAGGTCTCAGAGGAGGATGCGTCTCGCCCCGGAGCTGTGGCCGAATTCATCAACGCCCTCGCTGCGCCCCGGTCCCTGATGGGGGATCCCAACCTCGCGCCCGATCTCTCGGAGGAGTCTGGATATGTGGAGTTCGTTCGTGGCCGAACGATTCCACCTGGTAATGTGTCGTTCGCCTGTGATGCGGGCGAAAAATGATCGGTTACTTCGCGCGCAGCGAGTACGCGCCCCCGTTTGTCAAGGTCTCGGCTGACGCCGCTTCGCCGTTCAAACCCACGCGCGCGCTTGGACGCCCCCCCGCGGCTGGAGGCCACGTTCATCCCCTCGCGTCAGAGGCGCGCGCCAACAGTTGCCAGAGGCCCATGGCCCCGATAGTTGTTGGATGTCTTACGTTGCTGCAACTGGGCCTGTGCTGATGAATGATTATTTGGAGATCCCATCGGATGCGCTGGAGGCCCTTCCACAGCATGCCCTTGAGCATTCCGGCCCCCAACTGAGCGTACAATATCTGACTTGGCCTAGGGCGGTTGAGCTCACGACGGTCTCTCGCGCGCGCAATGGTTGCCGACCCTCACCTGCGCATCGGGAGAGGAGTGCCGACTCGGAGGCGAGTGCCATCACTTGCCCACAGAGGCCCCGTTGCACAAAGCTTTCGTTGTCCGACGCTCGCCTTCTGGCCCACGGTTGCCGCTTGTCTGCATGAGTACTGGAAGCCCCTGAAGGCCCCTTCCAGCACCCGCACTAGGAGGCAGCGGGAGGTCCTGGAGGGCTTGCCCCCCCAGGCGCAAATTCATTTGACTTTTCAAGGACCCCGACGAGGCTATGGTTTGGGAAGCACGATTGAGCGATCCGCCTTATAATCGTGAAGATGCTTATCTCATGGATGAACGTGGTTCTGACATTACTGCACGTGCGCGGGCATGCGCACATGCACAACCCAGGTCGAGCACACGCACAAGGCTTTAGCAGGCTCTCCCAAGTCGTGCTAAGAAAGTGCATACATTTAAAAGCTGAAGATAGTATTCATGTGGGGCGTGTTGCAGCACCTTTTGGATTCGCCAGCGAAGCTGCATCGATGACAGGGAGAAGTTCTGGGGCAGCTGGTGGACACCAGACCCTCAGGCCCAGCGTTTTCTCGATGCTGGTTTTGCTGAACTGCGAGCTCCTGCTCAAGCGTCCTACCTGGATTTGGAGCCTCTCCAGGTGCAGGACGTCGCGCGGGCCTGCCTGTCTTCCTCTTCGCATACCTTGGTCGGCGTCGGCCTGCGGGCTCCCAGTTATATCCTGTCTTTGCTCACGACCGCCCTCGAGCAGCTCGCGAATGTTTTCGCGGGCGTTGAGACTGCCCCAATGTTTCCGCGGCAGCGCCTTCCTCTGCGCCATGGCCATGCTGCCCAAGTCTATCGACGAGGTGAGGGCCATCCCCAAGTGTCCTACGCTTTATCGTACCTATTGTTAGCCAGGGGGCCACGACATCGACGCCAGGAATCGTGAACACATGTAGTCTTGGGACACGGTTGCGAAGAAATCGCCGGCCGTGAAGGCCACGCTGTATAGAGAGGTTTGCCATGAGGTTGCTCTCTCTTCTGGGGTGCCGGCCGCTTCGGGCCATTGGGATATGGAGATTTTTTCTGATTCGGTCTCTCCCTGCAAGCTGATGCACCTCGCCGTCAAGCATCAGTATCCTGCCCACCTCCTGCATTTGGGATTCCTGATCCAGACGGCCCCGCGGGCTTTGGAGGTCTCTCAGATGTTCTCTGGGGCCCTCAAGGCGGGGGGGTCTATCTTGGCTGGACTTGCGCAGAGCATGCCTTGGGCGAAGCGTTGCCTGCATGATGTTCTGGAGAGAGCGCATAACAGGGCCCCGCGCGGCATTTGAGACCTTCCTTCTGCGCGCGTACCGACGCGGTCGCACGTTGACGACGTTGCGAAATACCTACACGGCACCCCTTAGGTTTTTGGCTAAATACGTTCCGCCAGCAGTCGCTGCCTTTCGAGAGGGCGTCGAAGAGCTTGGCTGCTTCACTGGAACGGCTGATGCCCCCGCGCTTCAAGATGTTCGACCTGTCTCTCCCCTTCGCCTCCTCCGTAAAAAATCGCGGCACGGTGTTTGCCGTTGGCAAGCGACGCCTGATTTGGAAGCTCCAAGTTCGAGGGGGGTTTGCGCTCCGGAGATCCAGGAAACTGAAGTGCCCAGCCAATCTCTGCAGGAGATTTCGGAAAGGTTTTCAACCAGGCATCCCCTCGGCGGGCTCGCGGGGCCACGGAGCCCTGGGCCCCGCGCGTTGCGAGCGCAGGAAGATCCGCGCCCAAGCTGCAGCGCTCAGGGTGTTGGGGCCCGGGCGCGCGCACGATGAGTGTCCTCCACGTGCTGGGAGACTACGAGGATGACCCGATTGTCCGTCTCAGGGTGGAGCAGCCCACTACTCCCTGGGAGGTCTTGAATGCCCCCCCAACAGGTATCCAGACAGGTGCACGTCGAGCGCGGCCTCGCCTCACTGGGGCTTTCGCCCAGTAGTCTGATGCTGCCGAGCCACGGAAACTCGTTCGCGGCCCGATTGCGGCTGCATGCGTCGCCCGTCTGGATTTGGAGCGGGCCCCTCGAGCTGCCGATGCGCGGGGGGTCCCTGGGCGACCGCTGCCTCGGCTGACTGGCCCTGATGTTCGCCGTCGTCTTGTTCGGCGCGCTCGCATTACTTGTTCGGCGCAGGCGCGGGCGAAAGCCGCTGCTCATCTGCGCGCTCAAGGTCGCGAGCACGGCGCTGACTTCATTGTTTTGCGCCGACTACACCGCAGCCAGTTGGGGGGGCGGGGGGGGGCGACCGGCCGCGATGCTCGTGAACATTGTGCTTGGATCGCGCTGGCCAGACGGCCGCCGCCAAGATTCGGGATACGCATACGACGGGAAGTGCCCCAGGTGCACCGACCATAAGGAATCTGAGTTATGGATGTAGATGTTGGAACTGTCCACCTAATGCACATATGAATAACACAGCGGCATCGACCACTGCGCACCTCATGCCTCAAGCTGACGCCGCCGCCCCCGACGCCGCTTTCAGGGCCCTTTGGATACCCTCGCTGGCGAGCACGGCGGGGCGGCCCTGGGGGGCCCTTGGACCTCGGCAGGCGGTCGAGGGCGGAGCCTGGGGAATAAACGGATCCGGGGCTAAACGTGTCAGGATGATCGCCTGAGGAGATGCGGATGGTCTGCGGCGCGTCTGGGGGGTCCCGATGAAGGCCAACCTCGCCCCAGCGCAGTTTGTCGCGGCAGCCCCCCAGCGCCCGAGCAGCCCAGTCCTACGGCAGAGTCGTTCGCCTTCCTGGCCTTGCTGAACCACAGCGCTGGAGACATTGTCTGCTATACGGACGATTTGCCTCTCTGCCGAGCTACGTCTAAGTCGCGGGCCCATGTCTCTCAGCATTCGCCGATGCCCGAGCTCTGCGGGCCCAGGTCTCCAGCCCGATCGATCGGGGAGGCCCAGGGAAGATCATGGCGTTTTGGACTAAGTCACATGCAACTCAGGAGTTGCAACGTAAATTCGCCATAGGTTCAGATGAGTACTTTCTGAGTTGGAGTGCGGATTTTGTTTGCTGGATGGGCGGCAGAGTCGCCAGCGGCCCCCCATCATGTGGTGCAGCAGATTTCAGCTTGATGCCCTCATCCACTCCGTGCCGCGTGGATTGTTCGCCACCAACATGGAGGTGGCGACCCAGCGCAGGCACCACGCTGCCCTGCGAGTGGGGCGCGCTGCAGTGAGGCCCCCGGTACCAGGCAGGCCTGCCTGAGACAGTCGGGCCATTCTTGTGTCAAGAGGGGTGAAGTTTTTTGCCGTCAGATATGTTTTCCCAAGTGTTCGATGAGGGATACCTTGAGGCGTTTCCTCCCCGGTCCGTGTGATGGCCCAAAAGTCAGGGCCCCAGGGACCTCTTCTGGACCACCCTCTTTGCTTACCCCAGGGCCCACGGTTCCCATCAACTGGCTGTGGTTCGGGGATGTTTGTTATGTGCCCATTGTGGCGGCTATGGTGCCGTCAGTTCGGTGAACCTGAGCAGGCTATACCCTACCCACCCTTCCAGGACAGGAAAGGGGGTGCCCAGTCGTTTGGCCAAGGGCTTGTCGCCCAAGAGCGGCGTCTCGTGCCCTGAGGCCTGAGTGTTCGAAGCGTGCCTTGGCTTGACCAGGCCCCCACGGCCCCCCGAATCGATATTCTTCCTCCTCCTCCCTTTTTGCCTCCCCCTCCTCCCCGCTCCGCCTCGGCCCTCATTTTCCGCCTTCTCCCCCCCTGCTCCCCCCTTTCAACCCCCTTACAGTATCACTCCCCTTCCTCCTCCCTGCCCTCCTCCTTTTGTTCATCCTGTATGGGGCTGTTGCAAGCTTTTGAGATCACTTTGCGCGGCGCCAAGGCGAGAGCCCGATTATGAAAGGATCCGTCCTCCACCTATGCAATTGCCCGAGATGTCAAGCTTCAGGATTTATCAATGATGAGGAGAAGTTTTAGGCTAAACGCCCAGACTGCCCGACCGACAAGTAAAGTGCAAGGGGTTCCTGTGCGAGCGCGCGATTCCTCAGCGTCGATATCGCAACTCTTTACTAAGTTGTGCGGAAATCCCAGACGAGAGTGTGATTCCAGAGTACATCGTAAGGCAACTTATGGCGGGAGCAACGTCTTGAATTAAGCGCATGCAAGTCTCAGGCGGGAGCCGTTGTTGCTGCATTTGGGCCGCCAACATCCAGATTTATGATGAAGCCCGCATTCCTATTCGAGCTTCATTTCAAACAAAGGTAGGAGGCGTGCGAGCAAAAATATTTAGAACATCGTGATTGCCGAGAGCGCGCTTTCTCAGCAAATTGCAAAACAATTCCGGGCGAGAGCGCGATTTCTGAACAACCGATGAGGAGTTTTCAGGCGGGAGTGGTCGGTTGTAAATCAGCCGCGAACAAACATCCAGAGTGAAACCCGCGCCCGAGCATGAACTTCGCTTTCAGAGAACATGTAGCTTGAGCGAGAACTCCTGGAATATACCCCGTTGATCAACACTTCTGATTTTCCAGAAGTGGGCACCCCACAAAAATAGCGACGGCGACGCCCCCCGCCCCACCCCGCCAGCTCACTAGAATGGAAATCCGATGTTCTGCCCATCTCGTCCGCCCGAATCGCCCGGTAAGGCCGGCCCGGTCGCTTGCATGAAGTGCCCCCGTTCGGTTTTTTGTGTCCCGCTCGACCTATTTGTGAGGGTCCGCTTGCTCGCTTGCATGCAAAACCCGCCCGCCGTAAAGTCAGTCCCCCCGACCCGCCCGTCAGGGTCCGACCGCTCGCTTGCATGCACACCCGCCCGCCCGTTTTCAGGCCTCGGCCGCTCATCAGGGCCCGCCCGACCCGCCCGTCAGGATCCGAACGCTCGATTGCATGAAGTCTTTAATGTCTTGCGCGTCGTCGCTATGGACGTCGTCGTGGACGTCGGTCGTGGTCGTTGTCGTCGTCGTCTCCATTGGTCGTCGTCGTCGTCGTGGGCGGTCCGTCGTCGTCGTCGTCGTTGGTCGTCGCAGTCGCCGTCATCATCGTGGGCATCTGCGTCGTGGTCGCAGTTGTCGTCATTGATGTCGTGGGTGATGGTCGTCGTCGCCGGTCGACGGTTTCGTCGTTGTCGTGTTCGTCGTAGAGATCGCCATCGAAGACTTCGTGGCCGTCGTCGTCGTGGACATCGGCGTCGTCGTCGCTTGCCAGCACGGCACGGGGGGTAGGGGGGGCGTTCCAGACCCCCCCCCGATGCAGCAGGGGAAGGGTCTCCGGGATTCTACCCCAGTGTTTGGGGGTGGGGTCCAGGAGTGGAAGGGGGGAAGGGGGGGTCCCCCGGTTTCGAAGGTGAGGCCCGGTTTTTGTTTCGAACGGGGGTGGGGCCCCCTAGATTCGGAGGATCTCTTGGGCGCATTTCTTCAGCCGAGCGCCCTTGAAAACACGGTTTCTCAGAGGTGAGGAGGCGAGATGCGCGTAGTACAGTTGAGAACAGGGGCCGACAACGTAGTTGATTGTGGTACTTACACACGCATGCACACATGCTTATATGTCCATGTAGCCATGTACTAATCTTGTTAGACGCACAGTCGTACACACTTATACATACACTCGGCGCCGATAGCAATGTCGCCGCGCCGTTTCTCAATTTGCTCGAGCCCTAGGGGCGGCGCAGCCGCTCTGGGCGGCGCATCTCGGTGCACCTCTCCCACGTTTCGTGCGTGGCCCCACGGGGAATTTCTCCGAAGCCCGCAACGGCAGGGTTCGCATAGCGTCACGCCACTCGTTTCAGTGCACACGTCACATGTTTCGTGGGCCCATAGGGCCACCGAAGGCCCCAGTGGCAGCGGTCGCATCGCGTCTCGGGTGCATGCCGGCTCAACCCTCACACGTCACGTTTCGTGGCCCCATGGGGAATTCCACAGTTTCTGTACCTCACTTCTTGTTCTCGACACTCCTGCTGGTATTCGTCCTCATCCTTCTCATCCACGTCCCGGTCCTCACGGCTTTCTTTTCTGTCTTGCGCGAATCGCAGATACATTTGGTTAGGTCCTTCGCCAGGAGAGCTTTCGCGGTCCTGTGGCCCGAAGAGGGCCCAGGATGTCCAAAGATTGCCAGTACCTAGTCCCCACCCATCTCTGCGCCAAGTGACAAGAGGAGTTGGCCGACATTTATTGTGGAACCTACTCACAGGACATCAATGGAAGGGCGAGGACTGAGGCCCCAGGCTCGAAGAGGATGAGTGCGAGGGGCCGGAGAAGGACGGACGAGGCGACGGTGGAAGGAGGAAGAGGACGACAACGAAAGAGGCAGGATGAGGAAGGAGGGGGGCAATTAGTTTCCAGTGGCACGCTGGACAAGTAGCGCGACCCGCGCCATGCCGCTGTGGCGCTCCAAAGCGACTGCGAGGTCTCACCTGATCTGGATAGGGCATTGCTCCATTGGACCAGGAGCCCACGAAAGTGGCGTCAGTTTCGCAGTTCCCAGCCCCCAGCGACGGTGAGGTCTCATATGATCTGAGTAGGGCGTCACTGCGCTGGACATCCCAGGAGCCCACGAGGCGAGGTCTCATCTGAGCTGATTCGGACGTCACTCCGCTGGACTTCCCAGGAGCCCACGAAAGTTGCGACAGGTTCGCAGTTCGCTGCCCCATCGACGGCGAGGCCTCATCTGATCTGGCTATGACGTCACTCCTCCCAGGAGCCCACGAAAGTGGCGACAGATTCGCAGTTCGCACCCAGGAACCCACGAAAGAGGCGAAGGTTGCACAGCTCACAGCACCCAGCGACGGCGAGGTTTCATCTGATCTGAATAGGGCGTCGCTCCGCTGGCCCTCCTAGGAGCCCGCGAAAGCGGCGACCGATTCGCAGCCCCCAGCGACGGCGAGGTCTTATCTGAGCTGATTAGGACGTTACTCCGCTGGACCTCGCAGGGGGCCACGAAAGTGGCGACAGCTTCAGAGTTCGCAGCCCTCAGCGACGACAAGGTATCATTGATCTGAAAAGGACGTTACTCCTCTGGTCCTCCCAGGAGCCCACGAAAGTATAGTCCTTTTCGCAGTTCGCACCCAGGAGCGCAAGAAAGTGGCGACAGCTTCGTAGTTCGCAGCCCCCAGCGACGGCGAGGTCTCAACTGAGCTGAGTAAGACGTCACTCCGCTGAACCTCCCAGGAGCCCACGAATGCGGCGATAGTTTTGCAGTTCGCAGCGCCCAGCGAGGCCCCCAGGTAGGGCGGTAAAGCAGCAAGTAAGAGGCAGGATAGGAGAGGAGGAAAGAAGCGAGGAGGAGGGAGGTGGAACTAGAAGGAAGAGGTCGCGACTGCAGCGCTTTATTCCAAACGAGAGTCCAGCGCAGGAGGGTTGGGAAACAGAATACGGGATCCCTTTACTGCAGGACCCGTTTCCATGATGCTCACGTGGGAGGTCGTAGATGCGTGTGGTGGCAGATTGCCCGATGATCTTCAGATCCCGGGGGCATCGCCAGACGGTCGGCCACCGGACGGTTGTGGGACGTTGGATGTTTGGGATTTCGAGACATCCTCAGGAATAGGCCCAAGTCCAAAAGGGTCCGCTCGCCCCCGAGTCATGTTGCATTGAATTGGCGGTGTGGTCAACGGACCGTCAGTGGACCCCCGAATTAGCATTATCGACGTGGTTCGAGAAGTTTCTGTTGACGACGTGCTTGTGTGGGCCAGGTGGTCCAGGGGCCCGGGTACCCACCTAAGGGGGTTGCTGAAGAAGCATCCCAGGCCGTGCCCGAGGGCTCTCACGTACATACGTTCCGTAGCTAGTTTGGTTCAGACCAGTTTAGCAGCAGTAAGTTCGCAGTCCAGTCGTTCAGTTTGTGCACTCTCCACTTGCACGCGATGGACTTCTGCACACGGATCGCAAGCATGCAGGACAATTCGTTTGTAGACAAGATGGTTGTCGACCCAGACAGTCTGCAGCATTTCCCAAATCAGAGCAAGCGACAGGTCAAGGCTGGGCACTATGTTCTTGTGAGGCCAACCCCGTTGCCGAAGCCGAAACTGGTGCTTCACAGCCCTGAGATGGCCGCAGAACTTGGACTTTCTGAGGAGCACTGCGCGAGCGAAGAATTTGAAAGATTCTTCTCAGGAGATATCTCTGTCGTGCCAGGCGCAATCACTTGGGCGACGCCCTATGCATTATCAATTTATGGAGAGTTCCAACATAACGGCCAGTGCCCTTTCAGAAATGGTTGCGGATATGGAGATGGTAGGGCAATTTCAGTTCACGAGATGGTTACACATGCTGGGGCAAGATGGGAGCTTCAACTGAAAGGCGGTGGGAAAACGCCGTTCTGTCGTGGAGGTGACGGTAGAGCTGTGTTGCGGTCAAGCATTCGTGAGTTTTTGGCATCTGAGGCTATGCACCATCTTGGCGTTCGGACAACCCGCGCACTCTCCCTAGTCGTTTCCGAACGTGAAACTGCAAAAAGGCCCAAACCCGAAGAAGATGAGTTTGGATCTTTAGTGGAACCATGTGCTATCACATGTCGTGTGGCCACATCATTCCTACGCGTGGGGCATTTCGAGCTTTTTGGACGTAGGATTGCCAACACACCGAAGGGTTGCGGCCTTGACAAGGACGCTGTCCAGTGTTTGGAAATGTTAGTAGATCACGCACTTGAACGTGAAGTTGGAGAGGGCCCAGGGGGCCGTGCCGTGTCTGAACGGGTATGGGCTTTGCTAAGGCACGCTGTAAACCGAGTGGCAGAGACGACAGCACAGTGGTTGCGCGTGGGATTTTGCCAAGGGAATTTCAATTCGGACAATTGCCTAATCTCAGGCAGGACCATGGACTACGGGCCGTTTGGCTTCGTGGAGGAGTTTTGTCCGCGCTTCGGTTCGTGGGTTGGGAGCGGGTCGCACTTCGCGTTCATGAACCAGCCGCAAGCTGGGATGATGAATCTGCGCTCCCTCACGGAGGCCCTCGCCCCGCTGACGGGTGAAGGCGAGGAGCAGGCGTGGGAGATCGTCAGAGATCTCTATCTAGTGGCCGTCGGTATTCCGCTACTGAGGCTTGTGGGATGGTGGTTGGGATCTCTCCGAGGCCTCTCGGGTGCCTCCTGGAGGCAGTTGTGAGGCCTCCGGGGGGCTGTTTTGGAGCCTGTTGGGGGCCTCCGGGGGGCCTCATGAGGGCCTCTCGGGGGCCTTTTGGGGCCTCTTGGGGGCCTCTTGTGGCTCCCTGGGCGCCTCTTCGGGTGGAAGACTCTGATTTTCGGTTCGTACTCCCCCTCTTGAGCTCTTGGGCCGTTTTGGGCGCCTCTAGGGGCCTCTTGGGCCGTCTTGGGCGCCCTCTTGGGGGCATCTGGGGCCGTCTTGTGGCGGTCTTGAGAGCCTCGTGGGCCGTCTTGGAGGGCCGGAAGCTCGAAAAGCCGAGGACCCTAAAAAGATGAACTTGTTGGATTGCCTTTCTTGAACCTCTTGGGAAGGCTCTTGGGACTCTCTTGTGGCGCCTCGAAGGCTTCTTGGACCGATCGTGCGGCGATTCGGTGCCCTCTTGGGCCGTCTGGGCGGCCTTCTGGAGCCCTCTTGTTCCGTCTTGGGGCTCTCTTGGCTCCAATCATGCGACAAGTATTGAAAAGGCCCAGAGGCCACGCGGCGAGTCCTGGAAGATTTGTGAATTTCGGGTGCGGGCCCCTTGAAGAATCTTCAGGATTGAGGACCGAGGCTTGATATGTTAGGCCAAGGACCTGAGGACGCTCCAACTCGTGCCTCAAGGGCACGGTGGCGGATATGCAGTCTTCCGAGAATGCCAAAGCGGAAGTGTGGCGGCAGAAGCTCGGATTGCTTGAGTGGCGTTCGGAGGTTGCTTCGCTGCTTAGCGACCTCTTGACACTCATGCAGCAGTGCAGAGCAGATTGGACCATCACTTGGCGGCAGCTTGCCGCTTGCTTGGAGCTACCAGAGGGCAGCAGCGGCGAGGTTGTCTTGGAGCCGTTGGTCAGCACCCAAAGGCATTCTACGATAAAGTCTCATTCGGACAAGTGGTTGTTTTGGCTTCAGCGGTGGATGTCTCTGGTGGATCAGCAAGATGGGGGGCGTGCAGCAGCTGCACATATCATTAGATCGGCTTCTCCGAAGTATGTTCCTCGAGAGTGGATGCTGAAGGGCGCTTACATGGCCGCTCAGCAGGGCGACGTTTCCTTGGTCAAGGAGCTCTTCGAGCTGTTCAAACACCCATATGCAGAACAGGTGGAGCACGAGAACACATATTATGTATGCAAGCCCACCGTAAGCATCAGCTGATCGTCATAGGTGTCCAGTCGGATCTGGGCGTGTCCATGATCTTTCTGGAAGATTGGTTCGAGGGCACAATCGCAGTCGGATGATCTGCAGCTCCCACACGTCGGCAACGTGTGGCGCGGCAGTGAGAGATTTCGATGCCATGCCCTTCACGTTGCAGGTTAAGCCTCCTCTGATGCCCCAGTTGCCCCACCCCGATGTTTCACACAACTCAACATGGTACCACGTATAGGAATGGTGTCAAGATCATACGCGTATGCATGTCCAAATTTTCAAAATCAGTGTCATAGTAGTTCGAAGCTGTAATCTGGCGTCCATGTTCCTACGAATCAGCTCTAATGATATGTTGGGCATGTCGCGTACCCCCACCAACCCATCCAACATCGATGATGCCCCGGCGAGTTGAGGTAATCAATGAAGTGTAGGAACAAAGAGGGAGGCAGCCGTTATCGTTCGAAGCAGAAGGGGGATGGGTGGGAGGCGAAGGAGAAGAGGAGGAAGAGGCGGATGCGGATGACGGCGAGCAGAAGAGCCAGAGGGTTCTTGGAGGCATCCAGGAGTCTCTTGGGATATCGTTTGGACGCTTCTTGGATGCCTCTTGGGGACCTCTTGGCGGTCCCGTGGGGCCTATTGGACCGTCTTGGGTGCCCCTGGGGGGCCTCTGGAGGCCTCTTTGCCCTTCTTGGACGCCTCACAGGACTGCCCTTGTGAAGCCCCTATAAGCACCTCTTGGTACCCTCTTGGGCGCTCTTGGGGCCGTCTTGGAGCCATCTTGTGGCCTCGAAAGGCCATCTTGAGGCCTCGAAAAGCCTTGAGAAGTCAAGCCGCATTGATTGTCCCCAGGTTTTAGATTGAACCCTGTCGGAGGCGTCCTTGGAATGCTCCGTGGCAACTTGCACCCGTCTTGCAACGGTATTGGGTTGATTGGAAAAGATTGAGAACCGAAGTGGGTTATGGTTAACCATTGTTGAGGCCATCTTGGGCTAATCATCTAGAGCCCGCTTGGAGACTCTTGGGCCATCTTGGACGCTCCAACGCCTCGCGACCCCCCACCGTCCAGGCCCGGGTAGAGTGGGGAGAGGGAGGGGTAAACCTTGAATCACCAACCTTAGTAAATCGTGTATTTGCGAAGTTCTCCGACTCGGTGTTCTTGATTTCGAAGGCTATTGCCATTGCACGCAGAGGGACACAACTTGAAAAGTCTTAGCGAGCCAAAGCGACAGGGCTGAAGGGCAGCTTGGATTTCCAGTTTCTAGCGTGACGACGGATTGATATTAAGGTATCTTCTTAGCCGCAGCAAGTCACCAAAATCGGCCAGGCCCTGAAAGGGAGTGAAGCGTGTTGGTTTATGGAGAGCGGCCCTCGCTTCCCTCCCGAACCCCGCCATCGCATATCTGATTAAAGACAGTACCGTGGGGTCCCGGCACGTACGGCAGGTTCGAGTTTCGTTGACGTGGCAGTGACCCCAGCGCGGACGTTCGAGGTTGAACGCCGTTATTGTCCCAGCTTCGGCCACTGTCGAACGACCTGCACGAGTGGAAAGTCGCGATCGTTCAAATGTTAGCGAAACAATTGAGTATTAAGTTCGCGTCCGAAACACATCAATGCTAGCATATGTTCCGAGGCGCTCTTTGATAGACGCATGTCTGACTTGGTCAGTCAAAAGATAGAGTGGATTGAATGTGCACAGATTGTTTGATCGTTCGTTGTTTGCCTCATTGGCAGATCCATTCGCTCATCGATTGAATTGTGAATCATCGTTTATTTTGTCGCTTGGCTCATCCCGCTGTCCCATATTATATCATTGGTGCTGTGTGCTCGTGGTGAGCGAGAGGAAGAGGAGGAGGTGGAGGATGAGGAAAAGAGGAGGATGAGGATGAGGCCTCTCAATGGCTTCTTGGGGCACTATCGCGACCAAACTGGATCTTGGACAAGATGCCTTCTTGGGAGGCTTCTTCGGGTGTCTTGAGTATCCTCTTGGCGCCTCTTAGCGGTACTTTGGGAATCTCTCGGCGGCCTTTGGGAGCCACTTGAGGGGGTTCTTTCGCGCATCCAGGGGCCTCTTGGGGGCCTGCTGGCGGTATCCAGAGCTGTTGAAGTTTGAGCCCTTTGAGTTGAGTCATCCTTTCGTTATTTGAGATATTCGATCTCTTATTGAGTTTCATCCCTTCCGTTCGATTGCTGTTTGATCTCGGGCACCTTTTTGGCATCATGTTTCTCGAAAACATCGTGCCTCGTTTTCGCCACTGACCGTCCTTGACGCGTCAGTGGTAGCGGAGCATCGGGTTCTTCCCGGACGCTTCCAGTTTTGCCGCCGCCATGCCGGCGACATGTGGCGAACGAGCCACGGACGACCAGACAGCAGACGACGATGATGCACAGGGCCAAGAGGCCCGAGGGACGACATTTAGTTTCACGTCGGAGTATATGAAGGAAATCAGACAGATGTTACGACAAGAGCTGCAGCAGGCTCTTTCAAAACTTGTCCCGACAGGAGAAAGTCAGAAGGTGCGTCTCGACCACAATCCTCCGACCAGGACGACAACTACGGCTCCTGGGATCAGAAGGGCGATCCGTGGAACTCAGACTCAGGTCGAGGCTGCCGCGAGGACAACACGCGATGGGACACCACAGGCTCAAGTTGGGGAGCCTATGCGGACCCGTGACGGTCCTCCCCCGCGGCCGCGGATTTGAGCCATGGCGTAGGGCTGGTCACTCGACAAGTGGCAGCCGGACCGCTGGACCCCTACAGCTGCATCGAGCTGGCGGGAGAAGCCCGGCATGTCGGACCCCGACCCGTGGCTCGGTTGGGGAGACTATCGCACATGGCGGAGAGGAGTAGTTCACTGGCTCGCCGGCACTGGAATCTCCACCGCCAGACGAGCTGATCGAATCCTGACGGTGCTGAATATTGGGCTCGGGAAGAAGTCCGAGGTTATCCCCGATAGTACGTTGGTGTCGCCTCAGGGTCCTGAAACAGCAATGAAGCGACTAGGCATGATCAATTGCCAGCGACAAGACGATGAGATGAGAAGATCTGGAAGGGAGTGCTTGCACGGCTTCCAGCGACGTCAGGGCAAGTGGATCAGACTCTACGTTGCACGGATGAATAAGGTCTTCGACCGTCTGGCTTCTCAGGCGCTCGACCTGAGCAGCCAGTGGCGCCACTTGTTCATTGAAGGAGGAGTCGGCCTCGACGACTCAGGCAAGCATATGCTCAAGATACTCAGCAAGAACACCAGCGACAACTCCGACCTGCTGCAGGCCATCCGCGAGATGGACACGACCAGGAATAAAAAGTTGACACCAGGCTCTCCTTCGAAGCAAAGTTACGTGACGGAGACGGGTCTTGAGACATTCGTGGGAGAAGATGACGGAGCCCACACGTGTTTCATCCCTCGATTCAGAGCTCGAGAACGCCATGTTGGCCACGATCGAGCAGTCCGATCTGAACGAGCTGGAGGTGCCAACCGTTTTAGGCGAGCTCTCCAGCGAGAACTGCAAGACCTGGAAGGAGAAGAAAGACTCCAAGAGACGACTCAAGGTGAACAGGAAGCCCCCCCCCTTCACCCCCCTGCCGGCCATCGAGGTCAACTCGGCCAACGGCGACCCCGCAAGGAGCGACTCTCTCCTCAACAGCTGATGAAGGTCACGAGGTGCCATCGACGCCAGCAGAAGGGCCACTGGGCACGGGGGCACAATAATCCAGAAGTGCCCCGACCATCAAGCGGCTCGAGTCCGACGGCGGCCCCCGCGGGTTTTGTCTTCCACAACGACGGCTCGCAGTCCTCTGGCTCGGTCATCGCGCCCTTCGGCCTCGAGAGCACCCGAGAAGCGAGCGACCGCTGCCGGATTTCAGAGGCGGCGATCTCTTTCCTGACCACCGACGGAGGGGAGACGATAGTGGACGCGGCAGCAGGATAGGGCTTGACCCGAGTCTTTGAAGAACATGGATGCTCGCGCGGCCGCCTCGGGATATCGGACCCCCCAGTCCAGAGGTCCAACACCTCCGCCAGAGGAGTCGGAGGCAAGACGAAGGCGCCCCCGGGCTTCACCCCACCGGGATCGAAGGGCGCGGAGGAGCAGTTGAGATCGATTCGATCGGCGACGAGGTTCCAGCCTTGATGCCCATAGGCTTGCAGTCCACGTTTTCTTCGGGCCTTGGATCGGGCCGCCGCCTTGAAGAAGCCCCCCATCGGGGCGCCGGTCTTTTCGAGCGGACAAGTTGCCGCCCCAGGCCGAGTTCCAGGCGCCCGAGGCAGTCGCTGCCAGGTTCGGCCTTGCGAAGGCAGACTTCCTCGCGCCCGCGCCGAGCGACGCTCCGACGACAGCCGACCGCGGCAACGGCAGCGCGGCAGCGACGCAACGGCGATGGAGGGAACGCGGCGAGGGGGGGTCAAGGCCTCGAGACTCCGACGTCAGACTTTAGAGCCCGCGGGGGTCGGCTGGGACTGCGCGCGGACCGTCGGCCCCCGGCGGGTCGGCTGGGACTGCGCGCGGGACCGTCAGCCCCCCAGTCAGAAGACCGGGGCCGCGCGCGGACCGCCGGCTCGCGGGCGAGTCCCCCACGGAGCCCCGACGCGCAGTCGATCAACAAACTTCCGATCAGATCAGGGCTCCGCGTAGGAATCTTCGGGGGATCTCGCAGAAGTTGGCCAGGAGTACCAATTCCGCCCTTACTTCTACGCCCTCAGCCCCCCCCCCCACTTGCGGCCAGTTGCCCGCCCCGTCCTCTCCGCCAGACAGCTGAGGTCCCAGGGCGCGAAGTCTCAGCACTCAAAGGTTCCAGGGGGGCCACGGCGACACCAGGAGCACGGGCGACGCCATGCTGCCGACCAGGCCAGGGATTTCAAAGTCACCTGCCAGCCCAGATCTCGTCGGCCACGGCGGTCGCGGCTCAGAATTCCGACGCGAGCGCGGCCCCGAGGACGCATGCCCCGTCGGACACGCAGGCGCGCAGGACGCAGCGTCGAAGAACTACAGAGCCCCTGGACGTCGCTGCGCGTCAGGCGCCCTTGTAATTACCCGCGCACTCTTGAATGCTAGGCGTCGCGTGCCCCTTTGTTTGAGAATACGGGAATTCCTCGAGGGCCCAGGCCCCGGTCGACGCACGCCCGCCAGTACCGCCGACTCCTGTCATGGGAGATCCGCAGTTCTACGCGCTGACCGGCTCGGCGGCACCAGCAGACGTGACGGCGCAGCTCTTGCGCTGGGTGCGATTGGCGGGTCATGCTCTGACGGCCTCGGAGCCCCTCGGAACGTCGCTTGTAAGTCTCCATCGGACAATCCGGACGCGGCCCAATGCCGTTCCCAAGCGCCAGAGGAATTTCTCGGACCAGATGCTGGAGCGCCTGCATTTTCCAGGCTGGCGCCGAGCAGGAGCCAGCAAAAGCGCGCGCTGAACCAGGTGCTTCAACTGCGAAATGCGCCCGGCATACTGACCCGGGCCGATGGCAAAGGGCGCGACCCCCCCGGCGATCAAGAGCGAGCCTGGAGGACCAGGTTCCGGACCAGGACGCGGCCCTCAGGGTGCCTCTCAGACCAACGACGCCCGTCGGAACAAGCCCGAGGTGGAGTGGGCGGAGCCCTCGACAAGCCTGGCCAGGACCAACACGTCCAAGATGCTGGCGGTTCCGAAGGGTCTCAAGTTGGATCTCAGGCAGAGCTACGCACCCATTCAGGAGGACGAAGTTCTCCTGGCAGAGCGGAGGTCCAAGATCCGGCACGAGAGGACTTGTAAAGAGAGGCATGTCCAAAGCAGAGATGTCGAAGGAGCCCGGCGAGATGAAGAACACCATGGCCCAGCAGGGAGAGATCACCACGACGCAGGGAGAAGCCTCGACGACGGTGCCGAGGTCCTCTCCGGGGGCCGCGAAGAACGAGCGGGGGGGGGGGGATATCTCACCCGACTCCAGGGGCTGCCTCGGGATCTCCAGCGCCCGCCAAGTGAGCTCGGTGAGCCCAGGGCAGCTTGTTGCCGTGACCGACTGTGAGCTCCTCTTGGCCCCGAGAGCTGCGCGGCCTCTAGGAGTTCCAGCTTCCGATTCATTTCGCCACTCGGGGTAGGGCAGAGGCAGGAGGGACGGATTCCATGAGAAAGGGCATCAGTGCGGCGTCATATATTTTGAAGACGGCTGTCCTCGATTCGCAGAGAAGCCGCCCCCGAGCGACTTAGACTCTGAGCATCAGTATCTAGTGGCACGCTGTGAGCCATGGCGGGCCCTTATTCGAGATGCCGAGTTTAACGGCGACTACGAAGCAGCGACGCCCCGTCGGCAGCGACGGGAAATGGAGAAATCGATCAAGCAGTTGCCAGAAGCGAACCCAGGAGGTGGAGTCGGAGCTGACCGGCTTCGTCGGAGCGAGCTTCCACCGGATCAGCGACCTCGGGGAATCTCTCCACCCGACAGCCAGCCGCGAGCGGTGCGACAGCCACACCTACCTCTCCGATGTCACCTCTTCTTCCAGACCAGGTTCAGCAGATTACCAAAGCTCAAAAAACGCTTTTGTTTTGGGCCTCGCTACCAAGAAAGAAGGGCCCAGAAAGGCCCGAGGGGGATTGGCCCGGGGCGCGACGGAGATCTCCTCTCCCCCCAGGATCGGCCCCAAGGCCGCGAAACTAGGTCTGGGGAGCAGCCTGGACCTGAAGACAGGCTGGGATTTCTCGTGAACCAAGGACAGGCTCCGGGCTGGGATCTCCTAGAATATGTCCGACGCAGTTGAGAGACTCAGGAACCACAGGCACGTTGCTTCTCCGCTTTGCGATTGAACTAGCTGAGCTGCAGACGTCGCCGGAACGCCTAGAACGTTCGTCTAGCTGGAAGACCCGAGACCCGCGTCTCCGTCGCGGTGTTCGACATGTGTCGTTTCGGCTTTTGCGTCGGCAAGAAGGGATTTCCCCCCCGAGAAACCCATTCGGTTGATCAGTAACGAACCCTTCGTTGCCGCTTCCTTTGCCACTGCCAGGTGCGCCAGAGGCCATCCGCACCACGCCCTGCGAAGCAGTTCGCAAACCTTCAAGGCGCAAGCGCACCCTGCCCGACCCGCCGAGCACTTTGCTGGGCTCGCCAAGGACATTGTCCCGAAGACCCCTCGCGACCCCAGAGTTCCCGGCGCCGTTCGGTGGATCCACAGAGGGATCCCGTCGCAGAATTTCGCGGCGACTCCAGCCGAGGAAGACGAAACCCCATGGGCTTGATCCTCTGCCACTCCGGACCTCATGGAAGTGGAACAAGACGAAGTCGAGGAGGGCCCCGGGGCCGGCGAAGAGGATAGAGAGGAACACGTGGAAGACGAGCCCGCTCTTGAGATTGACAGCCGCGCCAGCGAACGCATCCTCAAAGCCCATCCGAATCTACGGCACCTTCCTTGCCGAGCACCTTTTTCCTGGGGACCCCCGAGGAGCGCATGCTCGACCAGAGGTGCTCCAGTATGTTCGTCGGGAATTCGTCTGCCCCGACTGCGTGGCTCACTCTCGCCCGCCTCATAGGAGCTATGTTGCCGTGCCCCGCGCCTTCCAGTTCAATCGGGCGATAGCTCTGGACGCGTTGAGGATCGGTTCCAACAGCAGGTCTCTCACCTGCACGAACATAGCCCACTACGGAACCAACAACCAGGTTGTTTTTAGATACGAAGGGGGAGCGAAAGAAGTCCGGGGGTGTCGCGTCTCCTCGTGGCTCAGGTATTTTGGCCCCCCAGCGCTCCTCATCGCCGACGGGGGGCCGGAATTCGAGGGCGAATTTAGCCGAGGCGCTGAGCAGCGAGGACCGTTTCAGCATTGACCTGCGCGGCGGCCCCGCGGGGGAACGGCTGGCGCGAGAGGCGCGGCGGATGGGTCAAGGACCTCGCTTCGATGAGCCGCGAGTCTTTCCCGGCGTTCTCGGACCGAGACTTCGAGCAGATCACTGCGGCAAGCAACCATTACCTCCACGGGAGAGGTTACTCGCCGAATCAGCTTGCCCACGGGGAGAACCCCAAGCCCCCCGCGATCTAATCTCGGACGACCCGATCCATCAGGTTGGACCCGACGACCTGGCCGAAGGAGCCTGGGACCAGGACGCCGCCGCCGCAGCCGATTTCGCTAGGACGATGGCGATCAGAAAGCATGTTCGGGCCCTCCTTCGCGAGTCATCGTCGCGGGAGGAAATTGAGATCGCATCCAGAGCCCCGCAGCATCGGGCTCAGAAGTTATTCACGCTTCGCGCATCCCCACCAGCCCATTTCAGAGCAGCAATTTGTGCGAAGCATCCGGCAGTCGTGGCTTTCGGGCGCACCTCTTCCTGCCCACGCATACATCCTTCCACTTCTTTGGGTCTTTCGCTCTGGGAGCCTCTTGGAGGCGTCTTGGGGGTATCCCGGGACCTTATTGGGGGTACTTTGGAGGTCTCCGGGCCTTTTTAGGGTTCCCGCGGTTCCTATCGGGGCCCCTTTGGGGCTCCCTTGGGGCTCTCTTGGGGCGCTGTTGGGGCCCTCTTGGGGCTCTTTGGGGGGGTCTGGGAGGTCTCTTGGGGCCATATTGGAGGCGATCGATCAAAACAGGGACGAGCATTTATCTCGCCCTATGAAATCCCCCATTCTTCGCGCATCCCCACCAGCCCATTCCAGAACAGCTATTTGCGCGAAGCATTCCGGCAGTCGTGGTTTTCGGGCGCACCCCCTCATGCCCACGCATATATCATCTTACTTCTCTGGTCTTTCGCTCTAGGGGCCTCCTGGAGGCATCTTGGAGGTATCCCGGGACCTTCTTAGGGATATTTTGGACGTCTTTGGGCCCTTTTGGGGTTCCCGTGGCGCCTCTCGGGGCCCCCTTGGGGCTCCCTCGGGGCTCTCTTGAGGCGCTGTTGGGGCCCTGTTGGGGCTCTTGGGGGGGTCTGGGAGGTCTCTTGGGGCCATCTTGGAGGCGATCGCAAACAGGGACGAGCACTTATCTCGCTCCCCCCGTCGGGCCCCGAAACTTTATGAAATTACAGCATGCGGCGCCTTTTCGGCTGCCCATCTTGGACGCCCTAACCCTTCGCGGCCCCCCCTCTCCAGGCCCAGGGGGAGGGGGCAGGGGGGGGGCACCCCCCCCCCCGAAGGGGAACAAGGGGGGGCGAGGACAAAGAGGGCCCCCTAAACCAATCACGCCCAGGGCTGGCGGGATACCCACTGGGGATCAGGCGCGCGCTTGGCGCCGGGCCCCTGCCCTGCAGCAAACAAAAAAAAAATCTCGCTGCAGCGAGACAAGCGGTGCGGTTCAGGCCTCGTCGTTTCCCAGCATGGCAACTGCGTCTGGGCGCCCATGCGTTCGCGCCCAAGATGCTCCAGGACCTCGCTAGCGCCTCCTCAGACACGTCAAGAAAAGCACGCCGCGCATGGGAGTCGATCTATCCAGAGAAGGAGCACCGCTCGAGGACGCCACGGAAGGACCAGTTCCGTCGGACAGGGAGCAAGAGGCCGCCATGGCCCCCCTGTCCGAGCCCCGACCTCCCCCTTCCTAGAGGCATCGCCCGGGGCGAGCCAGGTGCCGTCGCGCCTCCGCCCGGCGCATCTCCGCCTGGGATCTCTCCGGCGGAATCTAGCGCGGCGAGTCAGACGTCCACGCCCTTGGCCCCCCCTCCCTTCAGATCAGACGTCAGACACCCGGTTTTCTTCCTCGGACGGCGCGGGGGCCCCCGAGCACAGAGCCATCGACCTTTGCGCGATCCAAGGAACATGATCAGATGTCCGACGTCGAAAGGGAAGAGGGGCCCTCGCTCGGAGCACGGGGCCCGGAAAACCTTTTGAAACCTCCAGGGGGCCGGGAAAGAGCGGTGGCCCAGGCCAACAGATTTCGGGATATGGGGCCCAAACCCCGGGAGCAGTCACCCATCTCTTTTTTTTCTCCCGAGATAACTTCCAGCGGGACTGAAGAGAGCAGCTCCGACAGCTCGGCAATCGAGAGCATCCAAGGGGATCGGAACGCGAGGGATAGAGTGGCGGACCGAGAATCGTTCGGCAAGCAGCAATCACGCAGCTTTCCCAGGATACGAATGCACAACTTATATGTCCTGACCAAGACCAAGTACTTCTAGATATTTCCAGTTAGTTTTCCAAGGGCCCCAGAGAGCGATGGTCCGGCGATTGGGCCAATTTCGAGAGAAACACCGACGTTGAGTTTGTTCCTGGGCGCCCAGGGATCGACTCCGATGGGGCTCTGATCTTGACCACATCCCAGATAGGGGAAGTCACCCTGTCCCGATTTTCCCCGGAAGAAAAAAGAAAAGTTCATGGGGCCCGGTGGATCCGACTCCATCGAGTAGACTGCCATTTCAGGGGTTGGGGCCGCGAAAATTGCCCCCCCAGCGACGCGGGGGAATTTGCGGGAGACGCATCCAAACCGAATTATTTCGCACCGAAAGGCGAGGAGGCATAGGCCCGAAGAGGGGACCTCCGCGAAGCCCAAGGCCAGGAGCCGCTGGCGCTCGAGGGGGCACGAAGACGAGGACACCCACGTTGAGGATCTACGCGCCGACCCTTCAAATGAATTATATGATGTTCTTCTTCGCCATGAGGTTCGTGCTCGCGACGCCCCCCGCCATAGGCGACTTGAAAAATTCTTTATGATCTCCCCCTTCGGGCCCGGGTGCGAGTTTTCGCGGGGGCTTGCGAGGGGTTTGACTTGGAGGCGCGCTCCCTCATAGAGCTAGTCGCTCCAGTGAAGGGCTGGGCGACGCCCCCCTGGCGCTGCACAAGACCACCGTCTCGTTTTTCGAGACGAACCGCGCTGGGCGGTGCGTTGGGGCCTCCAAGGGCAGGATGCGAGGGAACCAAATCAAGCGTTCACAGATCGGCTTGTCTTCGGGAACCCGAGGGCGGTGGACGCCGAGGGCGTGGAATATTTATATATATATATATATGTATATATATATATATACATAACATATATATATATATATATATATATATATATATATATATATATATATATATATATCCGTAGCAATGTTGGCTCAAGTCGCCACCGCGTCTCGAGGTCGGCGATGGCGCCCCTTTGCGGCACCAGACGATCCCTGCCTCCAGAAGGCTTCAAGGCCGAGGCAGGATTAACTTTCCTCATACCACGCTGCTACCGCGACCTGCCGGCCCCTCTTGTGTACTCACGAACAGACTCCGTTTCAGTCCCGCAGGGTCTATGCCTGCTGAAGGCCACGATGGCACTGACGGCGGGCGGAGGTCTCTCGCGCGCAAGCCTCCCAGCGCTGCTGGCAGTGGTGCTGCCGGCGCTGGCCGATGGCGTGATCGTGGCTCCCAAGACGCTGCATTTGCTGCCTGCGCTGGCTCGCGCAGCCCTCATCTTCGCCGTGATATCCTGCAGACTGAACACCCTTGGGCCGCCACTCAAGCACAAGCCCAAGTTGAGGTCGTCACTGGCACTGCTACCCCTGGTACTCCTCTTCTTCCTGGATCGAGGCCTCCTAAGGAGGAAGACAATGATGAATTATCGGCCGCTCACCCCGATGACGGCTGCGACGATGTGGACGACCGCCCCTTCTTCGACCCCTCGCAAGCCGATCAACCTGTCAAGTGCGGTGAGCTCGAGAACGTGTTGGCCGACATGCGCAAGTATATCGTCAAGACAGTCCAGCACTCCCAAGCCAAGCTTGCCTCTGACTTGTCGAAGGTCACGTCGAAGGCCGTCACCGCAGTGGTGCGCAAGCAGGAGGTCAAAAGCGAAGAGATCGACATGCACTTGCGCGACCTCGACCGCGGTGTGGCCAAAGTTGAAAGTGATCAGAAGCAGATGCGCGAGCAGCTTGAAGACATATGGAAGCAGCTTCACATCATGGAGACCCAAGCACCCAAGGCCTTCGACATATCCGACGCGGTCAACTTCACTCGCCCTGCCAACAAGACGATATTCGTGGCCAACGCTAAAGACATGGTCTCTCTGGAAGAAGTCACCCTGTCCGTCAAGCCGTGGATCGAAGCAGCTGGGTTTTCTGACACGCAATGGAAGGTCGAAGGTAACTCTCCTGGCAAGCGATTCCATGTTCAATTTCAAGGATCTGAAGCTATGGCAACACGTCACGTCGCCCATGCATTCCGGCACCTCAAACATCCTGACGGTAGCTGGCGAAAACTCGATTGTTCTATGGTGGCTGGTGGTCGTACTACTCTGAATGTGGGGCTCGATAATTATTCACTGCGTGGGGATCCCCATATGTGCATCTCCTTGCTGGCGCTCCCTTGGTGGTGGGACTCGGTGAGGACGAATCTGGATTTAAGTGTGACTGAGCTGCCTCTCTCTCTGCTCTCTCTGCTCTCTCTGTCTCTCTCTCTCCCTCTCTCTCTCTGCCCTCTCTCTGTCTCTGCCTCTCTTTCCCTGCCTCTCTCTCTCTCTGCCTCTGTCTCTGCCTCTGTCTCTCTGCCTCTCTCTCTCTCTCTGCCTCTCTCTCTGTGCCTCTCTCTCTCTGCCTCTATCTCTGCCTCTCTCTCTCTCTCTCTCCTCTCTCTCTTCTCTCTATTCTCTCTCTGCTCTCTCCTCTCTCTCTCACTCTCCCTCTCTCTCTCTCTCTCGCTCTCTCTCTCTTCTCTTCTCTTCTCTCTCTCTCTCTATCTCTCTCTCTCTCTCTCTCTCTTTGTCTCTCTCTCTCTCTCTCTCTCTCTTCTCTCTCTCTCTCTCTCTCTCTCTCTCTCTCTCTCTCTCTCTCTCTCTCTCTCTCTCTCTCTCTCTCTCTCTCTCTCTCTCTCTCTCTCTCTCTCTAGTCTCGGCTCGAGAGTGCTCTGCACTCAGACCGCAGCTACGACGCGAAGCGCCCCGCCTCGGAGTCAGACTCCCAGGCCTCGCGAGACCGGAGGGGTCCCAGCAGGACCCTACTGATTCGCGTCACCTCTCCGCACCAGAGTGCCCGCAGCAATGGCCCCCAAGAAGCCGGAGCGCCGTCGCTCTTCAAAGCAGCCTCCGAGCTCCCGCCCCACGCGCCCTGCTGCTGAAGGGTCCCTCCTTCAACGCAAGCAGGACTGCATCGCAGCGTTCAGGCAAGCGGGGTCTGACCGCCCCACGGCCGCCTATAACGGGCTAGCCGAACTGAACGCGGACGAGCTCCAGGCAAAGTACGACATGCACAAGTCCAACACGAAGAAGCTTGGCAGCGCCCTTATCCGCATGTGCGCCGCCAACCAGATCAGCTACACGCTCGACCACTACCAGCGCAGCAAGCCTAAGCGCACTGGCGGTGACACATCGCACCCACCATCGGGCTCCGCACGTCTTCAGGCTGCGGACACCCAATTCATCGCCTTGGACCCTGCCTTTTGGAAGGTCCCTGTTCTTGCCGAACCCACCTCGCCTGACGACGGCAAGACGTACAAGCCCAGCATCAGCCTCCACGACTCGAGAGTGGCGAACGGCTGCTGCAACACCACCTCGGGCAGGGCAAGCGAGCCACGGGCCAGCTCGCGATTGCTGTCATGGGCCCGAAAAACGACAACTACGTCGGTACCGAGCTCGCCGTCCCCGTCCTGAAGCGCCACCCCAAGGCGCCCAAAGTGGTCCACACGCACGTCCCCGTGATCGTGTACCAGCTGGGCACCAAGGAGGTCGCCTGCACGGAAAAGGTAGCCGTCGCCACCATCGACCCCGCCGACCACGTCTGCTGGATTCGGGCGACCATACACGAGACCGAGGCCATTGCCACAGTCCCCTCCATGCACCAGGCCTTCGAGGACCAGTTCTCGGGAGGTGCCCCCGTGAACGGTGGTCCACGCGCCAAGGGCCCTTTTCGAGGCGACTCCGCTCCACAGGACAAGGCGCGCCAAAAGCACAAGGAGTCCAAGAAAGACGCTCGCCGCCAGGAGCTCGATGGCCAGCTCCAGGACACCTTCAAGGCCCTCTTCCACGGCAACTTTAAAGCCGTCACCATCCTCGAACCCTGCAAAAGCCTAGGCAGGTTTGGATCGGGCGTCGGAAAGAGGTCCCTGGCTGCCACCTTCGGCGTCAGTCTCCAAGCGGTCGACAAGGTCCTGGCGGGATCAGGGCAACTCGGTGCCACCTACGACCTCAGCAACGTAGGTGCAGACGAGCCCACCGCCGACAAGTATCAGACCGTGTGGTTCCCTGAGGACCAGCCCATCACGATGGCAGACGCGTTCCAGAAGTCGGTGGAGCTCAAGGCCCTGGGAGTCGTCAGGCACGGCAAGTCAGGCCTGCTGGGATCCGTGTTCCGCGGGGGTCTGACGTCGCCAAGGCCGCCGCTGTCAGCATCCGCGGCTGCGAGGCCACCCTCGCCAAGACGCGCTACCGCATCACTGGCATTGCGTCACGCCACGCCACGCTGACCCAGCTCGCCAAGACTCTCACGGGCCCGTCCGTCAAATGGGACTGTGAGGTCTACCACACCGCCTGGGACCCAGCCACTGCGGCCCAGTTTGCCCTAGTGCGCGCCCATCGGCCCCCACTCACCTATACGGTGCAGGTCGCGGGGTGCTCCATCCCGTGGAGCATCGCCGAGGCCCCGCTGGCTGAGGTGGCGCCGAAGCGGGACAACGTTACCATCGTCACGCCTACCACCATCACAGAGCCTGCGACGCCGCCAGCCGGTGGTGGCGGCTTCAGCCCCGCCACCGGCACACTCCTCACCAAAGCGGCCCAGAGCCCCTACCTCCACGACCTCATGACTGCCACGCCCAAAGGCAAGGGCGTCGCACCGCTCCTGACCCCCAAGGAGGAGCCTTTAGCCAAGCGCCACCGCTCCTCCAGCGGGAAACGTGACGCCACGCCGCCCGCAAGGCCACCCCGCGCCCCAGGCCGCAGCTCTTCTGCGCCCCCTCACGGCACGGACGGAGCCGCTGAACCGACGGCCGCCCCAGGACCAGGTGGCCACGACCCCTGGTTTGGCACGGCGGCGGCGGAAGGATGGGGCCACACCGAAGGCGCCGCTGCCACAGCCGCCGAAGTACCAGGTGACGTCGTTGACGTCGAGATCCTCTCATCAGGCGATGAATACAGCGTGGCCTCCCACGAACTCAACACCTTCGGCGAGCGCTTCGCATCGGCCTCTAAACCGCCCGATGCTGCCACGACCCGCATCCAGCACATGGAACAGCAGCACGAGCTACTAGCCACCACGGTGGATAACATGCAGATGCAGCTTGCGGGCGTTCTCTCCTCCCAGGCCACACTCACGGAGCACGTTTCAGGGCTGGAACGGGGGCTTGCCACCGTCGTCACCCAGCAACAGACGGCAACCGCCGACGCCGCTGCACTGCGCGGCGACATCCAGACCCTCCTCGGGCACCTCACGGGAGGCACCATCCACCTGCCACAAGCGGCCACTCTGGAAGCTAAGAAGGAGGAAGCCGCAGCGGCCACCGAGCCCGCGGCAGCCTGCAGTGCGACCGACCAGCCAGGCCAGGCCACCCCAGGGACGGGGCCCCCAGGGGCCGACAAAGGCAAGGACAAGGGTCGGGCCACCCAGGACCCATATTGAAGGTGCCTCAGAGAGCCCGCCTCAGCCCTCCGAGGAAGCGCCTTCAGAGGCACCGCTCCCCTCTTCGCGTCGTATCTCTTTCTTGTTACCTCATGTCTGTTTTGGCAGCAGCACGCGCAAGCTCTCTGGTGTAGGGACACCCGTAGTCTTGCAGGGGGCGTGATTGTAGCGATGTACATGAGCTTTCAGGGGTGTATGAGGACGTGTGCTGCCACGCAGCTTTCGGCTCATCGCTCGCGCCGCCCGCCAGGCCTCGCCATCATGCGGCGCCTCGCCTGCGGCCTGGCCCTCCCCTCGCTGGCTGGAGCACACCCGTCTTCAGGCGGTGCGCCCCAGCACGGAGGAGAGGCTTTCCTGCGACATGCGGAGCGAGGGACGCTCTTCTACCTTTACGATGACAGCATCTACAAATACGATCACAGCGCCATTTTGGACCCGATCGTGAACAGCACCGCCGCCGCTGGTCCGTGCGGCACCGGGCTGCTGGGCGCCCCCGCGAGCGCCTGGCCTGAACAGCACCAGGGGCCCTGCCCCACGCGCAGCCCCCCTGGGACTTCGACGGCTACTACTATGCCTACGCCGAGTACCAGCACGTCTCCTACGAGCACGCCCTCGTCAACTACGACACATGCATCGCAGTCGACCGCCGATTTTGCCGCAGCTGAGCTGACTCCTGCGACCTCCGGCCACGCCTCGCACCGCATGCAAGTTCAGCTACGAGGGCTACCATCACTCAATACGACGCCTGCGGTCGACCGTCGTGCAGCATATCCTCGATGGCACCCTGTCTTCAGCTTGTCCTCGACCGTCGTGCAGCATATCCTCGACAGGGCCGCTGGCAAGGCCCAGGCACGCAGTGGCGGCTTCAGCCCCGCTGCAGTGCCCTGGCTGCCACCGCCCCCGCATGAGGCAACGCACGCCGCGCACGACCACCTGCGAGAGTAACCACCGACCACGACGCCTGCCGCCGTACGTCGCACCGTGTACCCTCCAGAGTGTCGCACCCCCACAGCGTGCCGACCTGACAGCTTCGACATTACTGACAGCGGTGGGCCGTGCCACGCTGGAAACCACGCCGCTGAGCCAGCGCCGCAGACGGCTCCACCGTGGCCCCCACAGACCACAGGCGCCTCGCTGCGAGCCATCTGGCTCCTCGTGCCCTACCTGTGCATCACCGTGGAGCCCAACACGCTATGTGGGCTGCTAATTATTGCCGTGCTTAGCACCCACGCACACGGCCTGACTACCAGCAACACAGAGAGTCCCGCTTCCCCTCTGTGCGCCAGGGGTGAACCTGATGAGGACCCCGCCTTCTGGCACCTGATGAACATCCGAGCACGGCTCATCCCGTGCGCCGCGGCGTGGCACCAGGTGAGGACCATCAGGACGTTTACTGGGCATGGCTCGAGGACTGCGTCCCGCACGTCCTGGCGACGCTCCATCTGCCACAGTACGACCACCTTTTCCAGGAGGACTCCGCGGAGAAAAACGACGCCCTGCGACACCACACCGCGGTCGACATGTGCGAGGATATCTGGCACAGAGCTGGCCCCGACAGACAGCGCACCAACCGCAACCTCACTCGTATTCAGGGCAGCCACGAGTACCCCACCCGCTACCTTGGCCTCCTTCTGGAATACCAGTGCGCTCGTGCCCAGCTCGTCGGCCCTGAGGCTTTCGCGGCACAACTGCCGCCATACCTCTCACGGGCCCACGCCTTGCTGCCAAGAGGCCTCCCTCCGCCCGACCAAGACGCCCTGGCGTATCTCGTGGATGCGATCCCGCTCCACCCGCCAGACCTGCAGCCGCTTGTCGAGGCGGAGCTCGCCGCGGCACCGATGGAACCGCTAAACCTACCACCGCCCGCTGGCCCCCCCGCCCAAAGCGCCACGCGTGACCAGCCCGCGGCCGACGCTGAACCGCTTCTGCTCCAGCACGCAGCTGCCAGCGATATCAGCAACATATCCCTGGACTCGTTCCACGTGTCGGACGAGAGCCAGAACGACTCCATCCACGACACGGAAACCCAGGACCCCGACGGCACGCCACCGCCAAGTGACGCTGCCCAGCGCGACCGTGACAGCGATCCCCACGCAGGGCGCTCCCGGTCGCGCAGCAGTGCGCCCAACAACTCGGCCCAGGCCGACCCCAGCGCACAGCTCAGCGACGCCGAAGGTGCCACCGCCGCCGACGAGCCAGGCCATGCCACCGCACCGCCAGCTCCCACCAGCCCGCGCAGTGGCGGCTTCAGCCCCGCTGCAGCACTGGCTGGACCTGGGCGCCTTCAGACCTCAGGTGGCAGGACCCCGTCCCGCACCCTTGTCCGCCGAGCTAACTCGACTGACTCCAACTCCAGCGCCGTCGACCACTGGCAGGCTGGCCTCGACAACGATCCCATCGAGGACGCGGACCCCGACGCCAGCGGCCCCCATGAGGCCCCGCACAGCGCAGCGGCCTCTCGACGCTGCGGCTGTCTCATCTGCCTCTTCGTGGTCACGTACGCCATCTTGGTAGCCATGCCGTACCAGGACCAGATCGACGGGCACCTGCCGACACCGAGCCGAGACCCCAGCTACCGGCAGCGACGACGCCGTGAAGCTGCGGCACCAGGCCCATCCGTGTCCACTACGCCCCGACGCACTATAGCATACGACGCCGCGCCCGCCTTGTGGGGTCTTCTCAAGTGGACCAGCGCCAAACTCAGAGACATTGTCTCGGGCGGAGCCAGCGCAGTCGGGTCTGGCCTCTGGGGCGCCCTGAAATGGGCCAGCGGCAAACTCGGAGCTATCGCCACAGGCGGAGTGGTTTGCGGTCTCCTCCTGGTCGGCGCCAAACTTCTCGCACAAGGAGCCGTCGGACACGTAGGAGCCCGCATCTGTGCGCGCGTCCTGGACTCACCCACGGCCCAGTGGTGCCTCCGCTGTTGCCAACCGATCAGGAGCCCGCGCGATGAGGCCCCACACACGCTTCCGCGCACGCATCCCGACGACCCCGAGAGCCAGCACGTGCACTCTCTTCGACACCCGCTGCTACAGGAACACTTCGCTGCTGCAGTTGCCGCCGCAGTCGCCGATGTCACCACCGCCACCACCGCCGCCATTGTTGAAGTCACTGCCGCGGTATCGCGAGCCTCGTCTGTCACTCCACGGTCGACCAGCCCGTCCCCGCGAGACGGCCCCACAAGCGGCGCGGCCTCTGGCAACCCGCCGAC
>CAUYUJ010014523.1:0-45000 GCA_963575745.1 Prorocentrum cordatum
GCGGTACACTTCTCGGGCCCGACCCGACAGGCGCCCTTTGGGGGACCCTTCACGGCCGCTGCAGAGGCCCAAAAGGACACCTTTTCTGCAGCCCTCGGCGCACTCCCTCCCCCTGTCGCCCCCAACTGCGCGACGCCCCAGCCTCTCCCGCCAGGCCCCCTCCGGCCGCCACCCGCCGGCAGAGGGCGGGGGGGTGGCAGGGCTCGCCAGCAGCAGGGTCGTCTTCGCGGGGGGGCCCAGGCAGTCCTGGCCGCGTCGGTCCAGGGCGGGGGGTGGTGGGCGGGGGCGCGCGGGGAGGGAGGAGTGAGCAGGACCAGGGGCAGCGCAGGTAGGGTGGAGGCGCACGGGGGGGCCCTCAAGTGTACCCAAGGCCCAGGAAAAGCCCCATACGACAGCTCGTGCTTCGGAGCTCCTCGACGCTCAGCTGCTTCAGAAAAGCTCCCGAGGGCCCGACGACGACGGCTCGTGGGGGCCCACAGCGGTTTCCCCCCACACACACACACACACACACACACACACACACACACACACACACACACACACACACACACACACACACACACATACACGCACACACGCACACACACACACACACACACACAGTCCAAACTTGCTCCGAACTACCTTCCCAAAACAGCTCGAAAAGACAAAGCCCAAGACGGCCCCAAGAGCAGCCCACAAGCCCTCCAAAACCGCCTTCAGAACCTCCCCCACGGCCCTCAGATCACCGCAGACAGCCCTAAACCTCAAACTGAAGCCAGCCTCCGAGGATTCCAACTGATGCCAAAAAGAGGCTTCTGAAAAGGCCCTCGCAGCCAAAATTGCGCATTATGCGCCATCGACCTCGCGAGGGGTCGTCTTGGGTTCTCCTGTGGACCCTCTTGGATTATGGGCAGACAACCGAAAACACATTTGGACAACATCGTTTGCACATCCCACCAGACCCATTGGCGAAAAAACTTCACGTACCAACGATTCCCAGACAACATCTCCTCTCCGGAATGATACGGCTTCCGCCCCTGTTGCGTGGGCAATGAAAAAAGTATCTCACATTCAGCACACGATCAGGATTATTGTAACAGTCGAGAGGCCCGAGACGCACACTTGATGAGCGATGCTGGACACCAGACTGCCAACATTATATCAGAGAGTCCTGGGGGACTGGCCTGGAGCTCTCATGTTTGTCTGCTGCGATCTTAAGAAAGAAAGCTGGAACGACCACAAGGACATATGCAACAGATCGCGGAATTGAGCAGCAACTGGCGGTACGTATAGGCACTCAAAGACGCCCCCTGTGTTACTTCTGCAGCGGCTTGACAATCATAATCCGCTGCGCGCCTTCTCTCCCATCTTCAACCAAATTTCCGACAAGCCTGAGCATCTTCACGGCCGCAGCAATATGGTAACCTTCTTCGCACTCGACAACAAGCTCCACATGACGTCTTATCAAAGACGAGGGCCATCAGCAATTGGTCTGTAAACAAATTAGGCAAGGTGTGACTTCCCTGGCGCCACGCAGAAAATTCCGTATCGGCTTCCCGCGTCAGCGCGAACATCGAGTCGCCGCTGCTTCCGTCATGTGATTCAGGCGACGACGCTGCGTTGGACAATGTAGAACATATGCCTACGAGGGATCGAAGAACATCCACGATCTCAAACTATGCATCATGGGAAGAGGAATCACCACACCATTGGTTGGCGACCCGCCGTTGACAATAAACGAATCATCGGCCCTCAGCGTGTACATTGACGCCTGCACATGCAGCATGCACATTTTTCCAGGTGAACGTTGAGTAAATCGCCTGTCGGCGTCCCGGCAATCCGACCACCAACAATCTTGATGGCTAGTTGAAGCGCAGTCCAGGTGACTGGCCCGACTGTCTTCTCCGTCAATCTCAACATCATCAATCATCCCACGATAGCCACTGCTTGATGCTGTAGTATGAATGTCAAAAATCAAGTCGTTCGTTGCTGGGTGGTATGAGTAAGTCATAGCATGTGTAGCTGCAATGTCATCTGCGTGAACCCTCGGTTCTGACGTTTTCTTCTGCTCTTGGTGTTTTGTTTCTTGACGTGTTTACAAATTGGCCCGACGCAATACCATCATCAACGTCGTCAATTCGACCGCGGAGGCAAAATAGACACCACCAGAAAATGATGGCACCGCGGGCGTCTCTGAGGCATTCAATAAAATATTCAGCGTACTATGTTCAACAGATGCCTAGCCTGGTGTATGCGAACCAACGTTGATCGTGAACCACAATGCAATAATTGAGACAAAGCGGCTTGAACCAAAGTGGCTATGCAGACAGCTCTGTCGTTGGCGGTTTTCGAAGCTCTTCGATTCCAGCCCAGCAGGCCAAAATCGAAAAACATCTGTCAGGCTTGAATCTGACTTCAACATTTGCCCCGCTACCGGTCCCAAGTGCGCTGGACCACGACACCCTCGTCCCAAGATGGCCCCGAGACTCTCAGGAGGCCTCGACAGCCCCGGAAGGAGCAACAAGACGGCCAGAACGATGGAAGCATCCCCATCCAACATATTAGGAGACAACTACTGGGAGGTCTTCGTCGAAAGGATTTGGGAGAATGAAGCCCCATTGGGGGGCTTTTACGCCTGATTTAGGCCGCGGATTGAACGGGACTACGCCGGGTTGAACGGGCTTCAGACGGATCAGAGGGTCATCAAGCCGGATTAAGCCGGAGTTCGGACCTGGGCAAAGTCAGAGTTTGACCAGGAGTTGCATCCGAAAAGGCCCCAAAGGACACCCCACGAGGCCCCCAACGGACATCCCAAGAGTCGGGTCGGGCAAAAGGGGGGGATAGCAAAGGGGGGGTTTGAGAATCAGCTCACGTAGCTGATTTTCCCGGCGCCTCCCGGCGCCGGAGGCGGCGATGTATCGAGGAATGGGCCCCTCGGCGGGGCCGAAACCAGCTGCATGCAGCAGATTTCGTAACCCCCCCTTTCCCAATCCCCCCCTTTCGCCCGACCCGAAAGAGGCCCCCGAGAGGACTCCGAGAAGGTTCCGCAGAGGCTCGCCGGAGAGGCCCGCCTCCCGATGCTCCCGACCGTGCTCCCACCGCGCCTCGCGCCCACGGCCCACGGAAAAAGGTGTTCAGTGGCCCGAAGGCCGCTGGATGCTCGTCGTTCTTCTGGGCAGACGATGCTCGGTGACTTGACTTGGCAGGCATTTCCCTATTCTGGGTTTCGATATTTGACCGAAAAGTGGGTGGAGGGGGGGGCTGGGCCTGGGTCGGTGACTTGTCGATCTGCTCCTGCCAGTCGCGCAGGCAGGCTCGGGGGGAGGGGTCCAGAACAGTCGCCAAGAGCAGCCGCCCAAAGCAGCCAAGATTTGGTCTTTGGGGGGGGGGGCTGGCGCCGATCGGCGAAACAACCACATAAAACAAAACGCCGACCTGTGCCCCCTCTCTTAGGGGGAAAACAAACCTACCTCGCTTTTGACCACCCTCGCTTCCAAGAGATACCAAGCGATGCCAAACTACGGCCTGTACTGGTCAGGCCGCTTGACGAGGAGGCGCGTGGTATGACTTGGTTTTTCGTGGAAGCGAAAGCGGGGTAGGTAATTCACGCTCTGATCTCTGTTTCACTGATGCTCCTTGGCTCGCCCTGGCGCAGCAATTCCGCCTTTAGGTAGCCTGGTGTTGGATGGGCCGGCGTGGACACGCAGAGCGTGCTTTGAAACGCTTGGGCCGAACGCTGATGCAGTCCGCCGACCCCTTGGGGTCATCGGCGTGTGAGATGCTTCCCCCTCGCCATACCCCTCCCCCCAGGGCCCGGTCTGGTCGGTTTGGAGGGGGGGGGGTCCGGCCGGCCTCGGCTGAACGCGCCACGGGCCTCACGACGGGCCATGAGGGCCCCAAGAGGCCCACAAGATGATCCAAGAGGACCCTGAGTCGCCGATGGCTCGTTCCGAGGCGCCCAACATGGCCCCCAGACAGCCCGCCCCCGAGACGCCCCAAGAGGCCCCCAAGATGCGTCCCAAGAGGGCCCCCAGAAGCAAAATTCGGCCCAGGACCTTCGGGAAACGTGTGACTTTAGCACATTCATTCGCCTCGTGGGCTTTCGCAACGTCCATGACGGCCCAAGAGGCCTCCAAG
Source organism: Prorocentrum cordatum (assembly GCA_963575745.1). NCBI lineage: Eukaryota > Dinophyceae > Prorocentrales > Prorocentraceae > Prorocentrum > Prorocentrum cordatum. The sequence goes on from CAUYUJ010014523.1 coordinate 4,120, forward strand.
ATCGCCCCAAGACGGCCCAGGAAGCCCCAAGAAGGCTCCAAGACAGCTCAAGAGGGTCCCAAGACGGCCCAAGTGGCCCCCAAGACGGCTCCAGGAGGGGGCCCAGGCGGTGGACACGAACGGAAATTTCGAGCCATCGGCCCCATGAAGCTTCCAGGAGGCCCCGAGAGGCTCTCAAGAAGCCCCAAAGAGGCTCCAAGAGAACCACCAGGGGCCCAAAAGATGCCCCAAGACGGCCCCGAAAAAACCTCAAAAGTGCTGCCAGGAGGCCCCCGAGAGACCCATCAAGCGGTCGGCGGTGCGGCGTAAGCCCAATAATATTTATTATCTTGCACAGGGTGTCTAGAGCTCCGACCACTGTACTTCGGCACGGCACCCCCTCCATCACCCAAACATTCCACCAGCCAGCGCGCCCCTCCGCCCCGACCCGTTTATTTCGGCACGGCACACCCTTCCGCCCCGACACATGTATTCGTGCACGGCACACCCCCTCCACACCCCCTCCGCCTCCCCCCTCCCACCAGCCAGCGCGCCCCCCCGCTCCGACCCCCTCTGTTTCAGAGCGGCAGACCCCTCCGCCGCGACCCCTTTTATTTCGGCACGGCACACCCCCTCCGCATCCCTCCCACCCAGCAACCAGCGCGCCCCTCCGCCCCGACCCCTTTTTTTATTTCGGCACGGCACACGGCCTCCACATCCCCCCACCCACCAGCCGGCGGAAGCCCTGACCTTTCTGTTTTATTCTGGCACGGCACACCTCTCTGCCCCGACTTCTTTATTTCGGCACGGCACCTCTCCGCATCCCCCCCCCGCCCACCAGCCAGCGCGCCCCTCCGCCCCGACCCCCTATTTCGGCACAGCACACCCCTCCGCCCCAGGGCACCCTTTTTTATGTCGGCAAGGCAACCGGCGCTTCCGCATCCCCCCTACCCACCAGCCCAGCGCGCCCCTCACCCAGCGCGCCCCTCCGACCCGGACCCCTTTATATTTCGGCGCGCCACCCCCCCCCCGCTTTCCCCACCCACCAGCCAGCGCGCCCCCTCCGCCCCGACCCCGTTCAATTCGGCACGGCAACGCCCCCGCGCGCCCCCTCGGCCCCGACCCCTTATATTTAGTCACGGCACACCCCTTCGCCCCGACCCTTTTTTTACTTCGACACGGCACGCCCCATCCGCATCCCCCCACCCACCCACCAGCCAGCAGCCAGCGCGCCCTCCGCCCCGACTCCTGAATTTCGGCACGGCACACTTCTCTGCCCCGACTTCTTTATATCGGCACGGCACACACCCTGCGCATCCCCCCCACACCCGCCAGCCAGTGCGCCCCTCCGCCTCGACCCATTTTATTTCTGCACAGCACACCCTTCTGCCCCGACCCTTCTTTTATTCCGGCACTGCACACCGCCCGCGCATCCCCCCACCCACCAGCCAGCGCGCCCCCCCGCCCCGACTCTTTTATTTCCGCACACGCCCCCCCGGCCCCTGCACCCCCCCTACCCACCAGCCAGCGCACCCCCCACCCCCTCCGCCCCGACCCCTTCAGTTCCCCCACCCCGCGCGCCACCTCCGCCCCGACCCCTTTTATTTCGACACGACACACCCCTCCGCACCGACCCCTGTATTTCGGCACGACACGCCCACTCCGCGTCCCCCCCGCACCCACACCCAACAGCTAGCGCGCCTCTCCGCCCCGACACCTCTATCTCGGCACGGCACACCCCACCGCGCCGACCCTGTACTTCGGCACCGCATCCCCCCGCCCACCAGCTAGCGCGCCCCTCCGCCCCGACCCCTTTTTATTTCGGCAAGGCACACCCCTCCGCCCCGACCCCTTATTTCGGCACGGCACACACCTTCCGCATCCACCCACCCACCAGCCAGCGCGCCCCTCCGCCCCGACACCTTCATTTCGGCACCGCCCCCCCCCGTATGTCGGCACGGCCCCCACCCTCTTCCCGCGCGCCCCGCGCACGCCCTCCGCATCCCCCTCACCCACCAGCCAGCGCGCCCCTCCGCCCCGATCCCTGTATTGCGCCCCCCCACCAACCCACCCACCCACTCACAGGCCCGCGCGCCCCTCCGCCCCGACCCTTTTTATTTCGGCACGGAACACCCCTCCGACCCTCCCCCTTCTTTTTGTGCAAGAGCCATTGCACACGTGCCACTTGTCGGAGCACCCCTGGGCCTTTCCAAGGGGGGCCGGCTAGGTACAAGTGCATTGCCCCCTAGAAGCGTCGTCAACAGGCTGTCTGTCGCCACAACGCTATTTCCGCCCATCACCCCCCGTCGGCGCATGCCGCACTGCTTCATCGCCACGCGCTCCCCGCCATTCCAGCCCCAGGGAAAAAGAACGCATCGCCGCCTGGCCCCTCCCGACGCCCTGCCCCAGGCTACACCACTGAGCAGCGCCTCCGCTTGGCACAGTGAACCCATCGCTCGTGGAAATTAGCACCCATGGGGGGGGGGTGAGGCTTATGACAACAGGATGATGCGCTTGTTTGCAACTGTGTGGGTTGGGCGATCTCAGCTTAGTTTCCGACGAGCATGCACAAACAACCAGGACGAGGCAACGAGCAAGAAGCGCCAAAAACGGTGACGGGGACATTGAGCTGGCAGCGGGACGCGCGAGGCATCTGCTAGTCAAGTAGACAGGGGTGTCACGTAGATCTCCAGCCCCGCAGAGGCTCGAAAGCTAATTGCGCGCCCCACCAGCCCATGGATGGGGGACCGGTTACGGGGGCATTGGCTCAGGAGACATCGACCTGGAACCGGCGATGGATCGGCGATAGGCTCCCGAGGGTGAATCCGCACGGTGCTGGGCGGGGTGGACTATCGAGCCCCCATCGGCGATCAACGGGCGATTGGGGGTCGAGGCAGCCTACCCTGAGCCGATCCCCCCCTGACGTTGCCCCTGGATGGAGGCTACGGCAGGTTCGTGTCGTGCCGACTTCGGCGTTAGTTTCTGACACCCGGGGGGTCGTTCAAGCTTGAACGCCCGACCGTTTCTGAAAAGTCAGAACGCTGAACATCGACAGATTCTGGGTCGCCAGCGGTTGGGCGTCGCTTAGTGAGAAGACCTCCCAGATGGGGTCCGGGTAGATGGGGTTGGAGGACCGCGCCGCATCGGCGATGTATCGTCGATACATCGGCGATGGATCGGCGATGCATTGGCGATGCATCGTCGACGTCGGCGATGCATCGGCGACGTCGACGTAAAGCAAAACGGGATCCACACCGAGCCGCATCGCCGAGCCGCATCGCCGACGCGGAGCGACCCTTCGACCCCCATCAACTCGGACCCCATCTGGGAGGCCGAAGAATTCAATGTTGAACGCGCGAACCTGCCGCCGAAAGACCTGCCCGTCGAACCTGCCGCAAGAAGAGGCGCACCGGCCTCTCTGCCGCAGCCGCCCGGCTCCTCGCCCGGACTCGCCGTGCGCCTGACGTCCGTAGCGACCAAAATTCAGAGCGTGCCCAACACAAATAGAGGGCAGAAAATCCTCCCCCGCAACAGTCACCCCGACAAGCGAATCCGCTGAGTAAACGCACCCAAAAAACGTAAATGGTCGGGTCCGGACGCCCGAGATGGGTACGGAAAAAATGGGTACAAAGACCGCGGCGGCGTGGACAGCGAGTCCTGCTCAAAATGAACAAGAACTGCTCTTGGGCAACGTGCCCACTCCTTCCGCACCCCCTTTCGCTCGTGCCGACCCTCCCTTGAGCAGAAGCGGAGCCAATCCCCCGGCCACGGTGCCGTTCCGCCCCGCTGACGACCAAAATCGGTGCCCTGCCTGCGACGCCCCTCCCCACACTGGGCATATCGCCAGGCGTCGCCCTCCAAGGCCGGCGCCCGCTCAATGTCGCCCAGTAAACTTAAGTCGGGCCTGTCCCTCTACAGGGGGAATAGTCAAAAAATAGTCCGAGACTATTTTTGTTCGTATCTTTTTGACAATTTTGGAATATGTGTTGAGTATTCTCTTATTTCTCGTCGAGAATCCTCATGTAGGGGGACACGCCCGACTTAACAGTGAACCGTTCCTCACCACCGCCCTGACCAGCGTTTCGAGCCGAGCCCAGCCGAAGGCAGAAGAAGGCAGCATGAAAAACAACGCGCCGACGAATGTTCAAGCAGGCCTTCGGAGAACGACTTCCGAGGCTGTTTGGAACGAGCGGTGCGTACTCGGCCCGACTCTGACTGCGGAGCGCACCAGGTGGCCCCGGAAACAATCCGATGAGAAACACCGACCACCACCGCCGAGAACTCGTCGCTTGGGGTACCGGGCGACGCTCGGGCGTGCGACCGCCTGGAGTTCGGCCCAGTGCGAAAGTGTTTTCGGTGGCGGCAGTCTCCGTTTCTTGGACGCCCGAGTTATCCGGGGTAACTCGGGTCCGGGGTAACTCGGGTTTGAGTTCCCGAAAAACGAACCCGACTTATCCCTGACCCGAGTTATCCCTGATGATTCGGGGCTCTGGACGCCCGAAATATCCGGGGTAACTCGGGTCCGGGGTAACTCGGGTTTGAGTTCCCGAAAAACGAACCCGAGTTATCCCTGACCCGAGTTACCCCTGATGATTCGGGGCTCTGAGTTTCTGCTGACTCCGACAACAACCAGAAAACACAGCGGGCATCCAGCAACTGCCCGCCTGAGGTGCCCAGGGATCGACATGACACGTCTGGTTGTCGGGCCCAAACTCGGGTCTCAAACGGCCTCTCAGGACGATCCGAACACCGCTGGAACGCCCTCGGCGAGGCACAGATAAACATGCCGGAAAACCGCCGCCCAAATGAAACGAAAACGCCCGAAAACGCGCCAGACCCTTTCCCGATGCGGGGGGAATCAATACAGGAGAGCATCCCGAGGTTGGACAATCACCGAGATCCGGTGAATATGCTCAAAAACGCATCGGACCTCCCCCCCGACATGGGAGACGCAGCAGGTCAAGCAAGGACCGACCGTCCCGGCATTCCAACGGGCCTACCCATATAAGACCTTGGAACCAAAAAATGCTTCAATACAAAAAAAAATGTTAGCCAGCGTGGAACCCCAAACAAAATGGACAGTTTGTCACGGTACACGTGGTCCGATAAATTGGTGGGTGCTTGTGCGTGTGTAAAGCAAGCTATGTGGTGCGGTATACGTTGTGCAGTCTACGTGATACAATAAAAAATAATACAGTACACGTCGGTCCATATATATATATATATATATATGTACGTTTGGAATTCCTCACGCGTGCGAGCTATGTTGCGCAATCTGCGTGCTGCAATTTACTTGGCTCAATCTGCGTGGTGCAATTGAATTTGAATTTCTCGCGCGTAATCACCTTCCGTGCTCGCGCAATCACCCCACCCACCCACCCGCAATTTGGTTTGCAAAACCCGTGCGGTTGCAATTGCGACGGTTGCTTGGCACTGGCTGATGCATCGATGCGGCCACGCTAACACGCGGATGTTCGCGCGCACAGCGGGCAATTAGTTTGGCGCGACCGACGCGACCGCGGTGGCGCTGACCGCCGGACACTTCCCAACACGTTTCGCAGGCCGCAGCGACGCGCGGGCACTCCACTGCGAGTATATGATTTGGGCGGGCGCGGAATCATGGCGACGTCGACTAGGGTAAACACCATGATGATACCAGCTGGGATGCTGACGATGATGACGATGATGACGGCACGGCCACTGACGGCGCCGATGCAGATCACGCCGATCACGATGATGGTATTCTCGCGTCGGTAATGAAACATATGAGAAAAATTTAGAGATGAACGCGCGGCCGGCGCGGGCGAGTGGCCCGCATGCATCGATTGACAGGAATCGTGCCCCGCCCCCTCAGCACACGCGCAAGGGTGTTCAAATGATTTCGACACGCGCGCGCGAAAGGCCCGTTCGGCTGAAGATGGTGAACATGTTGAAAACATATGGTTTTCTGAAAATTCGCGAGAACGCAATCGCAGAATTTGTTTCGAAAACTGGCGCTGCGAAGCCACAGGGCAATTTTTCTAGATTTGCAGCGAGCCACGTGACGTAGATTTCGGATCGGGACCCGAACCTCCAGCCACCCCTAGTGACGAGCCCCCCGCCGACCCGACCACCCTGGCAGCGCATGGCGTCCCCGCGTGCGACCACGACCACCCACCTGCCCTTTCGCTCGAGCGATCCACACCACTAGCGATCCCACAGCCGGCGGGGGCAACGACATCAACTAGCGCGCCCCCGGTACCCGCTCTGACCTGGTGGCGGAAAGGGGCGGAACGGAAGATCTTGACCTGGCGGGGAGCGCGCACGCAAGACTTGCACTATGGCGGAGCAGGAGCACTCGTATCAGCAGGCCGCTGACGCAACGCACTCCGCGACTGGGGGAGCCGCCTCGTCCAACGAGCCCCCATGCCCGCGCCCACCTACCACCGCCCCCATGGCACAGGGCCCCACATAGGGACATCCGGCACGCGCCCCACCAAGACCCCAATGACACTATTTACAACAAGCCCCGCCGAGACACCCGCCGCACCGCGACTGGGACCACCGCGCCCGTCGGCCAAAAACCTGGCCGGAACTCGTTAATAGGCTGGAAACGGAAGCGAACCCATGTTCGTCATGCGCTGGAGAACGCTTTGCGATGCGCGGGACGGGCGGCCAGGGGGAGCCACATACAACCCCCTCGGAAAGGATCAATTCTGCGAGGAGATAATGCTCCAGCTGCGGGAGGAAAACTCTGACATCCGCCAGGTCTGCAGGAAACGGGGCCTGTGCATCGATTGGAGCGCCGCCCGGGAGGAGCAGGCGCGGCGCATTGAGCAGCTGCAATGGGACAAAAACAAAAACAAACGAAAGGGCCAGGACCCCACGGGAAAAGGCAGGCGACGCGCCGACCCTGCCTGGCCCAACAACGACCAGTCCAAGCAGCGCCTACCCAACTTCCGTCCGCCCCACATAACCCTGAGGCACACCCTGGACTGCCGCTTGAGCGAGCACACCCGCTTATCGACCCGACCCTGAAAATTCAACTCTGGCCGACTCCATCCACCCCTGAGCCAATGGCGGTTCACTTTGCCGCGCGCCCAGCTCGACATGGCGCGGTTTCCCCGTGCCCCCCCCCACCCCGCCCCCGTCAGCTGGTCGCCCTGGCGCGGCGCGTTGCCAATCCCGGCGACGTGTTCCCTCCATGTCATGCTCTTGCCCGCTGTCGTGCAGAGGGGCTGAGGGCCACCGGCTCCGGCCGCAGTTTTGACTGGTCACGGCGTGCCCCAGGCGGTCTCCCGAGACGGCGAATGACTGCCCTGGCCCCCCCGAGGCCCAGCCTGTCCACCCGGGCAGGGGGGCTGACTCCTCTGCATCGGTTAGGTGTTCCCCCTTGGCGCTCCCTGCCCACCCCCACGCAGGGGGCCGCTGGCCTCGCCAGTGTTAGCTACATTAGACGCCGGTTTCGTCCCCTAGCTGCCACCTGCCGCCCTGGCTCGCGGATTGGCCCACCGTCCTCCCAGGCAGCGGGGGCCTCTCGCGAGCCCGCTTGCTGATCGGCACTGCGCTGCCCATCCGTCCCACCGCGCAGCGCGCGGCGCAGCGTGCCGCCGCCAGTGGGGCCTGGCGTCGCCGCCCCGCCTGCGTGTCCCCTGCAGGCGGGGCGCCCTCCTCCCCGGTCGCTTCTTCCCTTCCCCGCGCCGCTTTCCCTCCCTCCGCGCGCCGCGATGGCGCTGGGTTGCTGCCTGCAACCGCCACGCTGGGGACCTGGGCCGGTCCTGCCGCCCGCCACAGCACGCTGGTCCGGCGGCATTTTGCTGGACACGCTCTCCCCAATGGTGCTCCGCAACCTACCGCACCTGCCGCGCACCCACCTGGGCGACGACGCGCGGCCCTCCGCCCCGCGCTTCGCGCTCGTCGGCGGTTTCGTGACACTGCTTGCTGTACTCGTTCTGGTAACGGTACTGGGCCCCGCCGCCGCTGGAACCCCGGCGCAGCAGCCGCCTGTGTCCCCGCCGGCGGGGCTGGCCGCGCCAGCCGCTCTGGGAATGACCCGCCCCCCTGGGCGGCCCTCGCCTTTCCCCTCCCCGCGGCCACACGTTTTTGTTCTTCCCCCGTCTTCTTTCACGATGGCCAACTCGCTACAACGGTGCCGTGTGGTTAGCTTCTTCCGCCAGCGCAGACAACCCTTACTGATTCGGTGCAATAGCGAATCTAACTATACGTTAATGAAATGTGTTTATATCGCCATGTCTATATACAAATATAGGCAGTGCGCCGGGGGGGGGGGGGTCGCCGGGGGGGTCGCCACCCAGATACGCATCCTCCCCGGGGGGTCCCGGAGCTCAGAAAAGCTTCAAGACGAGCCAAGAGCGACAGAAGACACCCCCAAAAGGGTACAAGAGGGCCTCGACTCGACGAACGATGGCCCCAAGACGCCCAAGACGGCCCGAAGACGGCCCAAGAGGCCCTCAAGACGCTCCAAGAGAGCCCCAAGAGCACACCCAAGAGGGCCCCAGGCGCCAAAATCGTCAATTTTACATCGGTTTTTGAATGATTTTGGCCTTCTCGCCTTTTCGGCTTTCCGACACTCCAAGACGGCCCAAGAGGCCCCCAAGAGGCCCCCAAGAGCGCCCCAAGAGGCCTACAAGAGGGCCCCAAGACGGCCCAAGAAGGCCCCAGGACAGCCTAAAGAGGCGCCCAAGACGGCCCAATAGGGCCCCAAGACGGGCCCAAGAAACGGCCAAGAGGGGGACGAGGAACCGAGAATTCGAGACTTCCGCCCTAAGAGGCCCCCGGGAAGCCCCAAGAGGCCCCCAAAAGGCCCCAAGAGGCCCCCGAGCGGCGCCAAGACGCCCCCAAGATGCGCCGAAGACGGCCTCCGGAAGCCCCAAGAGGCCCAAAAGATGCCCCAAGAGGCCCCACAACGGCCCCCAAGAGGCTTCAAGTTGCCTTCCAGACGCCCCCGAGAGGTCAACCACGAGATCCCAACCAACATCCATAAGGCCTCCTCCTCCTCCCCCTTCACCCTTCCTCCTCCTACTCCCTTCCGCCTTCTCCTCCTCCTCCTCCTCCTCCTCCTGCCCCCCCCCATCGTGTTGTCTTTCGTCATCTTCAGGGTCGGCGGCAACGGCCGTAAGGCCTTCGCAATATAGGCAGTGCAACCTATGCGGTGCAGCCTGTGCGGCGCAACCTATGTGGTACGACCTATGCTGCGCAAAGCAATAGAAAGCAATGCTAAGCAATGCGAAGCAATAGTTGTGTTGCAATCTTACGGCGGCGACGAGCGAGCGATCTATGTGGTGCAATCCAACGGCGGCGGCGAGCGACCACGGCGGCGACGGGGCGGCGACGGCAACAACACAGCCGCCAGACCGACAGTCAGACCCAGACGACTGGCGGCGACGGTGCTAAAAAAGTAAACCCGAAGTGCAAGCACGGTGTGGGGAATTTTCATCGAAGATACAGCCGCTGGATTACACCAAGACGGTCTCAGCCTGACATGTTCTAAGAACAATGTGTGCAAACCACTAAGGATTCTTAGACCTTTCGTTGGCAGACTCGTATGAAGGCCTCCCAGATGGGGTCGGAGTAGCTGGGGTCAGACAATCGCGCCGCAACGCCGATGTATTACCGATACATCGGCGACGCACCGGCGACGCCGGTGATGCATCGGCCACGTAGGCGTGGAAAGGCCTGGCTCCACGTCGGGCCGCATCGGCGATGCATCGACGATGCATCGGCGATGCGGCGCGATCCTCCGACACCCTCTGGTCGGAGCCCACGAGGCAGGCCTGGACAGCAGGCGAGCCAGGACGCCTGGCCACTGCTGGACAGCTGCGTCCCCCCACCCCCATCGCTCCTGCAGCACCTGCGTCAGGGCGTGCTCCTCGGGAGCCCCGCGGGCCGCGGGGTCGCGGCGGGGCCACCGCGTCGATCGGTCGATCGCTCGGGGCCCGCGCTTGACGTCTTCGCGAGGAGCGAATTCAGCACGCGCTCGAAACTGTGCCGGGAGGCGCACAGTAAGGATGCACGCTGAGGACGAGCAAAGGGCCTTGGAAGGCAATGTCGACACCTGTCGAGGAGCGCGGCCAGCGAAAGTGGCCAGGGCCGACCCGAAGGGGAAGGATGCAAGGGTGACACTGGAAAGACGGTCATCCTTACTTTGCGCCCTGACTGTGCGGGGGGGCTGGAGAGGCTTCCATCAGAGCTGGAATCCCTGCGGACAGAATGATTAGAGTGGTGAATTCCGCGCTGGCGTGGACCTGCAAAGAAAGAGCACACAGGGAGCCCATACCCCGACCGCAAACCAAAAAAAAACAAAGACCGTGTGGTAGCCAAAAAGAACGCGCACTACCTGTTTTCCAGCTTGGCGCGGCCCGACGAACTGAATCTTGCCGGAAGCCCAGAGCATGCATCACAACTGGCCCTGGTCCCCAAAAGTGTTCCCAGCCTCCCCATAGAGAGGAGTCATGGGGGAGGGCACGGAGACGAAGGCACCATGGGTTGTCGGACGCCGAGGCGGGCTCCCGCTCGAGCGGGGACCCCCATCCGACAACGCACACCCATAGCACCCTCGGATAGGGGCCACGCAGGTACTCCGAGCTTCCCAATCAGCGTCGGGGGGGGGGGCGTCACCCCCGCCGACAGCCCCACATCGACCCCCGTCGCGGGCAGCCACCGCGCGCCGAAAGCGCTCCGCCCCCCGTCGCGGCGCGACGACGAGGCGGGGCTGAACCCGTCGGGGGGTACGCCCCCCTACGCCTGTTAAGAAACCCAGAGTATGGGGGCTAGTAATCAGCTCGTGGGTTCGATCGTTCGAGGTTCGATCGTTCGAGGTTCGATCGTTCGGATCGATCGTTCGAGGCCGGCGCCAGTCGCGCGCGGCCCCCCGGCGCCTGGAGCTCCGCCCGGGCCTGAGCTCCGCCTCCTCCTTCTCCTCGCCCTTATCCTCCTCCTCCTCCTCCTCCTCCTCCTCCTCCTCCTCCTCCTCCTCCTCACCATCATTAGCAGCATCAGCATCATCATCATCAGCATCACCCCTATAGTCCCCCTGCTGCCCATGCGCAGAAGGAGGAGGGTGAGGAGGAAGAGGACCAAAATATACCCAAGATGCATCAACGATACTGAAATACAAGTGCGCAAGTCCCTAAATTCCGTGCATTCTACTGCAAGAAGCGGGTCGATCAGAGATCGAGATTCGGGATCGAGACTCAAAGATCGAGGCCAAACAGGCCAAACAGGCTGTAGCTCTTGGGGACATGAAGGCTCTGGCAAAGGACCACGGAATGGCAACGCAAGAGGTACATTCACTCCCGGCGCGAAGGAAGGACTGCTGTTCCCGGTGCGAGCGGGAGGCGCGTGAAGGTGCGGGGGCAAGCAAGAACATAGCCATCATGCTGAGGACGGGCGCGCTCCCCTGGCGCACACAGGGGGCGGCAGAAAGTCACGGCCACACGCATGCCTGACGCTTGCTCTGAGGGGTCCAGGCTTTTTGTCAGGCTCCTCGGCGCACGCTTTCGCGCACGCATACGCGACGCTGGACGCGCTGACCCGCGTCGGCTGACCGCAGGCGTGGATTCCAAGCAGTGAGGCAGGAGATGCCATGATAGGCAAGGAACTTCCCTTGGGGTCCGAGCAGACGGGGTCGGAGAATCGGGCTGCATCGCCGATGCGTCGGCGTGTAGAAGACCTGGCTCCAAATCGAGCCGCATCACCAATGCATCGGAGGTGCGGCGTGATCCTCCGACCCCATCTTCGGCGGCGAGCGAGGGGGGAAGTAATAAGGACCAGGCCTTCTCAGAAGGCGGCGGGGCTCCTCGGAAGGCCTCGCGCCTTCTGAGAATGTTCTGTGTCTTCGGGGAAGGCTCCAGAAACTTCATCAAGGCCGGGTGACTTCCGAGCCTTCTGAAAAGGCCTTCTCCTTCTCGCTTCCCCCCCTCGCTCGCCGCCGACACTGCTCGGACCCCGTATGTGAGACCCTGGAGCCCTGACGGCCGCGACGGCGTGCGAGCACCACGGCCGTCTTCGGCCCTGCGCGGGCAGGGCCGAACACGCGGGACGCTGCACGCTGCAGAGGCCCTCGGCAGCCATGGTCGCCCGGGGAGAAAAGGGGGTCGAGAGCGAGGGGAGGCTCGGCGGCAATGGGGGAGAAGGCCTTCCCATAAGGCCGCCGGACTTTTCAGGAACCCTCATGCCTCCTGGGAAGCTATTTGCATCTCCGGGGGAGGTTCGGACAACCTCTCAGAAGGCAAGGGGGGGTCCGAGCCCTCTGGGAAGGCCCGCCCCTTCTCGCTTCCCCCCCGTGGGCTCGCCGCCGAGGGGTGGCCTGCTGGGGACGGTCGTGGGGGAGGGCCCAGCGGAGCAGGCTCCGGGGCACCCCACTTCGCGCGTCGCGCCGCGATGCGCGGCGCTCGGCGCGTCTTCGCGCCCTCGCGGGGCCGCCCCGGAGAAGGGAGGGCACCACCGCCCGGGCCCCAGACGGCAGCGCGGGGCGCGACTCTCTCCGCGCCCCCGGGGGGGCGGCCGGGCCAGGGGCGGAGAGCACCAAGGCCGGGCGAGCGAGAGGTGGGGCGGCAGATGGAAGGGAACACACAAGGGCTCGGGAACACACAAGGGCTCCTCCTCCTCCTCCTCCTCCTCCTCCTCCTCCTCCTCCTCCTCCTCCTCCTCCTCCTCCTCCTCCTCCTCCTCCTCCTACCCGGCCAGCGGAAGTCCCTGGCAGCGGGAGGCGCACACAAAAAGGGTCGCAGGCAGCCCGGTCCACGGCAAGTCCAGGCAGCGAGAGGGAAGAGGACGCCCGAAAAAATTCTGGCCCAGAGAAGCGCCAGGCAGTGCGGACCAGGGCACTTCAGGGCAGGGGGGGGTCCTGTGTTAGTTTGAAGAAGCCAGCTCGCTGCTTAACAATAACATGCAACCCCGCCTGGCCACCGAATATTGCATGACAACTACACACATTGAGATCTGGAGAAGACAACAATAACACCAATTTGGAGACCAAAGTATTCCGCACGTAGGGCCAGTGAACCCTGTGTGCGGCAACTGGGCCACGCGTGCGACAAACTTTCGAAACACTTTGCGCATACCACTCAAACACATGCACACAAGCACACACACATACACATACCATACACACATACACACACACATTCATACATACATGCATGTTTGCTCTTTTGCACGATCGCGTCCACAGCGAGCAGGACCCGCTAGTTGAATTGTGTGTTGAGCGTAAACCGAAGGCGCACAAGCCGAAGTCATGGAACTCCACCACTGAATTTCAGATATAACCGAGCATACACGAAATCGACAGCACAATAACGCGCAGTCAGTGTAGGGTTGATCAAAACAAACACACACGCACACTGTTTTCTTCCTCCGCGGCATTGGACCAACCAACAAACGGTAACCAGTGTCGCACTGAAGGGGCACACCCAAAACACACACACACACACACACACACGCTTTTTGGCGTCGCGGCCGCTCGCGCGGCGGCGTTGCGTAGAACGGGTCGAAAAAACGCGCGCACCGGCCCAGCTTACGCAGCGGGGAAACGATGGCTCCACCCACTGGGAGATCGGCAGCGACACTCACAGGTCGGGGGCGCGCAAGCATGGATTAGCGCTGCATGGATGTGGCGCGCGGTCGCCAAATCCATGGATCGGGGGAGGTGCCCTCCCCGAAACGTGGCCCGTGCCGCCTCGTTCGGCGGCGGAAATCTGCGATTACCAATGGAAATGGGACCCGTCGCTAATCCACGCCCCCTTAATCCATGTCTGCGATCGTCTGAACAGGGCGGGGGGCCGCTGTGAGGGGACGGACTGGGAAAAAGGGGGGACAGGGAAAAACGAACGAACAAACGAACGACGCGCGGAGACGTCACGCTGGGGAGGGCCGGGCGTTCACCGACCTGCGCAGGAGGCATTATCCTAGGAGGGAATCGAAAGACGTGCCGCAACATTACTGCCGCGCCCACCCAGCAGGCGAGGCACAGAGGGAAATAACAATATAACGGCAGCCACTCGGGGCACAGGACCAATCCGGCGTAGGAACCTGGGCCAGCCAACGGACCAAGGGGGAAACGACGTCTGAGCAAGCAGGCCGAGGGCGAGGCGCACATGCACACACGCACGCACACGCGCTCGATGCGTCGGCGGCTGGAAAGACGGTAATTAACTGCTCCCGCAGATTGGCAGGGGACACGCCACATGCAAACTAAAGCCGCCATGCACGGAAGGAAAAGAGAAGCCCCAACGCGACAGGAAGAAAGGAAGCCGGGCCCACTCGGAGCCGCCGGCTGCGGCAGGGGAGCGCCGGGGGGGGAACCAGCGCTGGCGCTGAACTGCACGGGGCTGCGCTGAGCCGAGGCCGGGGAAAACGCGGCCCATCGGACTGAGCGGCAGATGGGGGACCAACGCGCGCGGCACGGGGGGGGGCTGGGGGGCTGGCGCGCGGAGACGCGGGGGCCCACGAGGCACGGCAGAACAAAGGCGAGAGCGCCGAAACCAGGGGGGCCGACGAGGCGCGGGGCGGGGAGGCAGCCGCGACAACCCTGCGAGGCGGACGCCGGTAGGGGGCGGAAAGACACGGAAGGGCAGCGCCGGAAGGGGGGCGGCGGGGCCGGGGGGCGGGCGCGAGCGCAGACCAACGGGGCCAACGCACGCAGGCCAAGTGAAGGCAAAGTGCCACGGAAGCGGCAGCAGCCAGAAACCAGGGCCTGGAAGCCAGGCGCACGGGCGAGACACTGGCAGCAGCGAGTGTCGCCCAGCCGGCGGAAGCCCAGCAAGGGCCCACGGGGCGCCACGGGCGGAGCCTGAACAAAACCTGCGGAAGGCCGACGAAGGCGGCGCAAGGCACCCCGGGCACGGAGGTGGGGGGCGGCCCAGCAGCCACGGGTTGGCGGCCAGACCGGCCCGCGGCCCACCACGGGGCAGGGGAACTAAAGCGGCGAGCAGCCAGAGCCACAAGGTGCAGGCAAGAGATCCCACATGGGTAGGGGGGAGCAAGAGACCCGGGAGCAGAGGCGCCACGGGGCCAGGCCGCGTGGCAGACCGCCGGCGGCGAGAGGTGGCAGGCCCCCAGGCTGGCAGCCTGCGGGGGGGGCACCGAATAGGCGCGCGAACATGAACGAGCCACGTGGGCGGAGGGGGGAAGAGGCAGCGACCAGGGTGGCCACTGCACAGAGCCTACGGGCGCCAAACTCAGAACAGGCCGAGGTGACGGGGCAACTGTGCGAGAGCCACCAGCGATGGCTGCTGGGGGCTGACCAGCGCTGACGGGACGGGCCATTGCCTTGCCAAGAGGAGTCAGCCGGTCGCTTGCCTTTCCCCTGCGGAGGGGGCCCCATTCCCTCTGCCTTTGGCAAGCTCGGCGTTTTGTCTTCTCCCGTCGAGTTCTCGGTGCCACCCGGCTTTCCAGTCGACCTGGATGCTTTTGTTTTTTGCGCGGCCTGCGAACATCATATTTGGCCTCGCAGAGTGCACGCACGAAGCCGCGGCAGTACTCAGCGCGGTGACGCTGGGGGTCTTCGGCAGAGCGCGGCCCGCGCTCTCGGCGGCAGGCGGCGCCCCGACCAATCGCCAGCATTGGGCCACATTCCCCCTTGAATCGGTGAATCTCTTTTATCCAGTATCCCTTGCACCGGCTCGGTGGTTCCAAATGGGGTACCAAGTCAATGTGTGTCTCGGCCCATAGTAAAGCTGAGCCGCGTTGTCCGACTGGGCTGGGGGCATCGGGGCAGGGGGCGATCGGCGCGGCGCTGGTTCCCGCCGCACGGGCGAGCCCCATTCACGCCACATTTGGGCGGCGCCTGGGCTGAGGTGCTCGTCATATCCTGGGGGGGTCTTACGCACTGGTTTACCTCCGCTAACCGCGATTCGCCGGCGTCGGACTGCCCCGCCTGCGGCGCCCGCGCATGGTCGGAGCTGGGAGAGGGGGCCGCGCTGACAGACGGCTGAGAGGAACTGCCAGGGCTGCGCCGCCCATCGGAACGTCTGCCGGCCAGGTTGGCCGAGCGGGCATCCTCTTCGTCCCGGTCGCAGGCCGACGCGTTGGAGCGCTCGCTCTAAGCCGGCGGGGGGGCTGGAGCTGTTGCCTGGTCGGCCCCGCCCTACCTCGGGGGGGTCCCCAGACGACTCGGACGGACGCGCGCCCCTGCTTCTGTCGCGGGCCGGCGCCGCCCCGGGCCCCGAGGAGGTGGGGGGCGGGCTGGAAGCTAGCCGATCAGGGACTGGCCGCTGAGGCGCTGGGGGGGCGGCAATCCCGGCTGCTCTGCGCGCAAGGCGCCGCCGCCGGCCGCTGGCCACGCAGCTCCCCGCTGGACTCGGGCCCGAAGGGGCGGCCAGCTGCCGTCTGCGAAGGAGCGTCGAGGGTGGCTTCTGCGAGGGCAAACCTCTTCCTCGCCGCAGTTGCCCGGTAACCCCGCACCGGCGGGCGCCGGAACAACGTTATCCCCCTCGGGCCTAGGTGGCCGAGCAGGACGTCTCGGCCGTGCCACGCAGGGTCTCGCCCCTTCACTGACGCACGTGGGTCGCGCGGCAAGCATCGCATTCGGCGGCCCCCCCGGCCGCCGGAGGGGCGGCGGGGGGGCGATCCTGAAATGGACCCGCTAGCTCCTGGGTGGGCCGTCGGCGCGGCCCGACCCGTTGAACCCCGGGCTGCGGGGCCGCCGCTAAGCTGGCCGGGATCGGGGGCTCTGCCGACGCGAGGCGCACGGGGCGGAGGCGCCCGCGGCCCTCGCATCCAGCCGGCGGGCGCCCGCCTTCGGCATGGCGGCCCAAGCCCCCAGCGGGTCTTCGTCGGGCGATGGGGGCCGGGCACTGCGGCGCCGCAGTAGCCGCGAAATCCTCGGCGCTGGGAGCGGCGATTCCACGTCTCTTTCGGGCGCCGCTTTGGGGGGCAGAGCGCGCCCATCCCCATCGATGATGGACCTGGCCCGACACGGGCGAGCATCCCGCAGATGCACGGGGCAGTCATCGCAGAACCAGGCAGCGCCACACTGCACGCGGGCGAAGGCTTGCGCGCGCCCGCTTGGGAGCGGAAGGCCGCGGAGAAGGTGCAGCTCCACGCCCTTGCCAGGGCGGAAGATGGACGCGCCTTTGGGGGGGGTCTCCGCACGGCCACTGCTTCATGAAACGTCATTGGGCATGCGATCGCATTGGCGCTTTCAGAAGCCACAACTGAGATTCCGGCAGAACCTGTCGTCTATGGCGCGGACGACAGGAATGGCGGCGTGCGCGGGGTCGCGCGGGCCCGTCGGGGCGGCGCCCCCACGTGCAAGGACAGCGCGGGGGCTCCCAGGCAGGAGGCCGGGGGGCAGCACAAGCCAGAGGGTCGGGGACCAAGAGCGCCGAGGCGCGGTGCCATCTCGCCGTCGGTTGGACAGGACGATGCATTGACCGACAGGTTTGCGCGTCAACGCCCAGAGCAGCGCCAGCGACAACCCACCCCTCGGCGATAAAACTGCAGGCGGCCGGCAACAACCAGCATCCCGACTGCAGAACCCACTGGGTCACCTAAAAAACGGCCGCAGAAGCGGCGATCTGATTTTTCTGTCGATTTGGCCCGACCTGGACAAAACGCGATATCGCAGTTTGTCGTTCGCCACATCGCTAAAACTCCAACGCTGAAATGCGCGCGTGGGTCCGCAATACACACCCTACCAGACCTCGCCATGAGGCACCGCGATACGCTGCCTCATCCGCCCAGAAATGGTCGACGCCATCAGCGTCCGATTTTGCCCCCGATTTTTTGTCCGATTTTGCGTCCGATTTGCGTCCGATTTTGCATCCGATTTGCGTCCGGTTGTTGTCCGATTTTAAATCCGATTTGCGTCTGATTTGTTTTAGTATTGAATCGTCTGAATCGACACACCAAAAATCGGACAAAAAAAACGGAAGCGAAATCGGTCGCAAAATCGGTCGCTGCTGGGCGCACCCTGCGGACCCGACTGACATGCCGAAGGTGCACCCCGAGTGGTACTCGCGCGCGTATGGTGGCGGAGGGGAGGCCCCAGCAAACGAGTGCCCGCTGGACCGCACCATGTTGATGGTGCTGTGCGACGCGGTCCCGATGCGAGAGTCCAAGGCTCGCCTCAAGGCCACGTCCGATGGCAATCGGTCGTCCGTCGACATGGCGTTGCAGCTCGCGGAAAGGGCGATGACGATGCAGGGTGGCGGCCGCCAAGGTGCGCGAGACGGCGTGCCATGCAGGCGTTGCACTCCGCAGCCCATTGCGCCCGCCACGGACGGCGCGATTCCGATCGGCGACACGGAGTCGGCGCCGCCGCCGACGACGCACAGCGTGGAGGAGGCCAGGGACAAGATCTTCGCGAAGCTCGGCGGCAAACAACGCCTGCCAGATGTGGCCAAGACGCCGCCGAGCGAAGACGAGTCGGAGGGCAGCGACGGGGGCGACTCCGATAACAAGAGCGCCGACGGCGTGGAGGAGGCGGAGCCGCCGCCGCCGATGAAGAAGAAGCGCAAGGCCGCTGGCGACGGCCACCCCGCGCCCCCCAAAGCCAAGGCCAATGCGAAGAGGAAGAACAAGAAGAAGAAGAAGACTGAGGCCGAGCACGTGGGCGCGAAGGGGGTCAAGAAACCACCGAAACCCGCATATGCGGTGGAATGGTCCCGCAACCAGGTCATGTGCCGCACGGGCACGAAAGGTCCAGGCCAGTCGACGGCCATCAAGTTCAGCGACCACGGCGGCAGCAGCGACAAGGCGATCGCTGCGGCTAAGAAGTGGGTGCGCAAACAGGAGAAGAAGCTCGGCATCCACACTTGACCGGCAGGGGTGCTGCGACGACGCAGCCTGCATGCGTGTGCTCGCACACGACTAGATAGCCGATTATGGCTATGAATAGGGAGTGGTGGAGGAGGGGCAGCGATGATGATCGCTTGGTGTAGGGATGGTTGTTCGGGGGGGTGCAGGGATGGAGTTGCAGGACAGCGATGGGGATCGCTTGAGGTCGGTTGGGCAGGGCAGCGATGATGATCGATTGTGGTTGCAGGGATTGTAGATTAGTTTGCAGCGAGTGCAGATTGCAGCGATGGCGATCGCTTGGGGATTTCAGCGAGTGGAATTGCAGCTGTCGCTTGGAGGATGGCGAAGCTAGAGTGGACGTGGTGATGGGAGGGGAGGTGGATGAGGTGGAAGAGCAAGAGGCGGAGGAGCGATGGCGATCGCTGGGCATGTGCGCACATTGCGCACATCATTGCATGCATCACACTAGCCATTTGGGGCCCAGCAGGTGGCGCGCCAGCGCCTACACCAGGCCCAGCGCCTACACCTGCGCCTGCACCAGCGCCGCCATGGCGCCGCCCCACAGCCGCGACCGTCGCGACGCCGCCGAGGAGTTCTTCGCCTTCGCGAACGAGGCCGCGGACGTCTTCGCAAACGCGGCGTTGGCTGCTCATGAGGAGGCGCCGCCCGAGGCCGCGGAGGAGCACGGGGAGGGGGCGCCGCCCGAGGCCGCGGAGGAGCAGGAGTCTCATTTAACCGAGGCCGCCGAGAAGGAGCAGGAGGAGGCGTCCGGGGCGGGTGCGGAGGTCGAGACGCACGATGCGTCAGACGTGCTCCTGGAGATTGCGGCGTCGCCAGGCGAGGAGGGCGCGGAGGTCGAGGAACCCGCGGCGGCGGCGGCGGCGGAGGAGCAGGCGGCGGAGGAGGAGGAGGAGGAGGCGGTGCCTCGCGAGGAGGCGCCCCTCGTCGAGGTCGTGTCCTCGCCGCAGGCGCGCGATCCTCGCGACAGCCGCTCGTCGGGCGGCCAGTCGGGCCGCTCGTCGCTGTCGCTCAGCGCGCCGCGGCCGTACGTCTCGCGCCGCGATTTGGCGGCCGTACGTCAGGCGGCAGCGGCTGCGGCGGCCGAGGAGTCAGCGGCCGCGCCGCCAGCGGCGGCCCCCGCGCCGCCCGCGCCGACGGCCGCGGAGCGCTCGCGGAGCCGCAGCCCGCGCGTCCTCGACCCGCGCGCCAAGGGGTCGCAATGGCCTCGGGTGCCGCCCCACCCGCCTCGGGCGCCGCCCCCCCCTGAGGCCGTGGCCGAGGCGGCGTGGGCGAGGGTCTACGAGGAGCGCGCGGCTGGCCAGGGGGCGGGCTACACCGAGGAGCAGGTCGCCGACCTGCGCGGCGAGGCTGCGGCGGCGAAGGCCCTCGGCTTGCAGCGGTGGCAGCGCGGCCCTGCGGGTCCAGCCGAGGGGGGGGCCGAGACGTGGCGCGGCCAGCGGCACCGCGCCAACACCAAGCAGTGGGCCAACCGCGGGGGGAGGAACAGGGAGTACTTCGCGAAGAAGTACGGCGGCGGCGCGCCAGGCAAGGTCCCCGCTGGGTCGCGCCCCGACCCCCGCAGCGGCGTCAAGGGCGGCGGCAAGGGCGGCGGCAAGGGCGATTCCCTGGCTCCTCCCCCCGCGGGGCCGCCCCCGCCCGCCGCGGCGCCGCGCGCGGTGCGCCCGCGCATTGCGTCGCCCGCGCGCCCGCTGGCAAAGGCGCCGACGCCAGGGGCAGCGCCGAGGCCATCGACAGCGCCGCTGCCGCCGTGGCGCAGAGGCGTCCCCGCCGCCGTCCCGCCGCCGTCGCGGCTGACGTGAGGCGCGCGGCGCCGCTGGCGCCTGCGCTGCAGGCGCGGCGCGCTGGGGGTGCGGCGCCTCTTCGCGCCTTGGGCGCGCATAAGCGATCTGCATGCGCTTGCTGCTCCAGGCGCTGCGGCAAAACGATATCTTGTGTGCGCGCAAAGATTGTTTGTAATCGCGATTACGACCGCTTGTGTGTGCAATAGCGATTACGATCGCTTGTGTGTGCAATAGCGATTACGATCGCTGAGGGGATGGGAGGTGTCGCTGAAGGGATGTGAGGATGAGGACCGACGACTAACGATTACGATGTGTGGATGGGAATGTGAGGATGGGGATGGCTATTACGATCGCTGGCTGAGGGGATGTGACGACTTCTGGCGACGACTGACAAAGGCGACGACCGACGACGACAAAATTGGGCGGGGGAGCGATTCCGATCGCTGGCCTTGCGCTCACAGTGCACGCATCATTGCACGCATTGCATGGCCATTGTCGGCTCCACGCGTAGCGCGCCCATCGGAGCGGATCGCCTGCGCCCAGCGGAGCGCGTCTCCATCGGCGCCCGCCCGCGCCGACGCCAGCGCCGACACGAGCGCCGTCGTCAGCACCGACGCCAGCTCCGTCGCCAGCACCGACCACGTCGTCCGACGTCGCGGCAGCCTGCCCCGTCAAGACAGAGGAGGAGTGGTACACGGTCGGCTGCCCCGTCAGCAACTGCAAGGCCAAGTGCTACAAGGAGAGCCACGCGGAGTGCTTGGAGTGGCTCTTCAACCACTTGGCGACGTCGACGGCGGAGAGCCACAAGTTTCTCAAGACGGCGAGCGGGCCCAACTTAGAGGAGATCAACCGCCTCCTGGACGACGCCAACGCGGAGCGCCTCAGCGACAGCGAGGTGGCGGCGTGGCAGAAGCACCAGGCCGAGAAGGCGGCGGCAACCGCGGCCAACCCCTACAAGACGGCGCCCGCCGCCAGCGCAGGGGCCGCCGCCGCGGCCGCCGCCAGCGCAGGGGCCGCCAGCAGTCGCGGGCGCGATCGCCGCGCGCGATCGCCTGCGCGCAGGCGCAGCCGCAGCCGCAGCCACCGCAGCCACCGCGGCCGCCCCGCGCCGCGCACGCCGCCCCGCGGCCGCGGAGACGACCGCGCCCCCGCGGCGGCGGCCAGCCTGGCGACTGCGGCGGCGCACAAGCTGCAGCAGACGGCGGAGCAGCTGCAGCAGCAGCAGCAGCAGATACGGCAGCAGCAGCAGCATATACAGCAGCAGCAGCAGCAGCTACAGCAGCATATGCAGTTGCGGGTGCAATCGACTGCAGGCCTGACGGGGAAGGCTGCGCCGTCCGCGGCGCCCGCGGCGATGAACCTGATCATGGCGCCCATGACAGGAGACGTCTCGCTGCCCGACGTGCCCCCCGAGACCGAGTTCAGGCTCAGCAAGGCGCGGGCCGATGCGCTCATGGACTGCCTGAAGCGGGCGGAGCGCTGCGCCAAGGTGGCGAAGGAGACGTGCCTCAAGGCGTCTCAGGCGTTCGAGCAGGAGGAGGCGTCCCTGAGGGCGGCGAGGGAGCAGGTCGCCGAGACGATGGGCGCGTCGGTGCAGCTCAGCGGGCTCTGAACAGTGGCAGCGGGCTTTGGCGCTGCTCAGCGGGCTCTGGCGCTTCTCAGCGACATGCGGGAGGCGACCCTGGAGCCCGACATCATCTTCGTCGCGGCTCGCTGGCGCTCTGTGGCGTTCGCCGCCTGCGGCCGCGGCCGCGGATCGCGCCGCCGCATGCTTATGAATATGAAATGAGGAGAAGGAGCAGGAGAATGAGGATGATAGCGATGTCGATCGCTGGGTGGGGGGTGGGGGGTAGCGATGTCGATCGCTTGGAGGAGGATAAGAAGGAGGAGGAGGATAGCGATGTCGATCGCTGGGGGAGAGGGGATAGCGATGTCGATCGCTGGGGGGAGGAGACGAAGGAGGAGGAGGAGGAGAAGGATACCGATGTCGATCGCTGGGGGTGAGGGGGGATAGCAATGCCGATCGCTGGGGGGAGGAGGATGAGGAGAAGTAGAGGGAGGATGAGGAGGATAGCGATGTCGATCGCTGGGGGGTGGGGGGTGGCGGGGGTGGGGTGGGGTGGGGGAAGGTGGATCGCGATGCCGATCGCTGGGGGAGAATGAGGAACAGGGGGAGCGATTGCGATCGCTTGGGGGAGGTAGCGATGTCGATCGCTTGGGGAAGAATGAGGATGATGAGAGGGAGGGGAAGCGATGGTGATCGCTTGGGGGAGGTAGCGATGCCGATCGCTTGAGGGAAGAATGAGGATAATGAGCAGGAGAGGCATCGATGGTGATCGCGTGGGGA
This sequence comes from Prorocentrum cordatum, assembly GCA_963575745.1. NCBI lineage: Eukaryota > Dinophyceae > Prorocentrales > Prorocentraceae > Prorocentrum > Prorocentrum cordatum. The sequence continues at coordinate 26,989 of CAUYUJ010014523.1, forward strand.
GGTAGTTACCCTGGTAACTACCGTAACTATCGCAAGTTACAACCAATGTTATCCTTTTGTTATCCTTCTGTTATCCTTTATTATCCTTTGTTATCCTGGTCACTGGGTCAGATAGGATAACAAAAGGATAACAAAAGGATAGCACTGGGTCAGATAGGATAACATGTTATCCTAACTGACCCTGTGTTATCCTTTTGTTATCCTAACTGACTGGGTGAGATAGGATAACATGGGTCAGATAGGATAACATGTTATCCTAACTGACCCAGGGATCAGGATAACAAAGGATAACAAAGGATAACAAAAGGATAACAAAAGGATAACATTGGTTGCCACTTACGATAGTTATGCCACTTATTCGAGTAAGTATCGACATCGAGCGATACTCATCGCTGCCTCCCCGAGCGATGCTGATCGCTGACGCGCGTAGCTTACCTGATAACGGCACTACGCAACATGCGCGGCTCAAGAGCCAGCGACCGAGGTCGCTCGACTATCGGTGAGAGCGCACCGCCAACGGTCGCGGGGCGTTGCGAGCGATGGCCGCGGGATGCGGCGGCGCGCTGGCCAGCGCGGTCGATGAGGCGGCGGCGAGCGAGGACAGCCAGGCGACGTTGCAGTTGGCAGGCGCCGCGGGCGCAAGCGTCCCCGAGGACGCCGAGCTGCTGGACATTCTCGCGGTGGATCTCGGTCTCGAGGGCGCGACGGGCGCGGGGGGCGGAGCCGCGGAGGCGGAGGCGCCCGAGAAAGAGGAGGTGGCGGCTGAGGAAGGCGAGGAGGCGACCGAGGGGGACGGAGCCGCGGAGGCGGAGGCGTCCAAGGAAGAGGAGGTGGATGCTGAGGGAAGCGAGGATGCGGCCGAGCGGGGGCCGATGAGGAGGCCAGCCGCCGCCAGACGCAGGCGCAAGCCGAAGAAGGTCAGGGCGAAGTACGCAGGCCCGAAGGGCCCGCCGCCCAAGGCCACGGCCAAGGTGAACGCCAAGGCCGCGGCAAAGGAGAAGGCAATGGCAGTGGCCGCAGCCAAGAAGGCGCCGCCCAAGTTCGCCGACATCGCGAAGTGGATGCAGCCCACTTCGAGGGCGAAGGCGAGCGGTGGTGTGCCCACCCTGAGGCTCGGCGAGAGTGCGCCCTCGCCGAAGGACGGCGATGGGGCGCTGCAGGTGGGCAAGGCGAAGGCGAAGGCGAAGTCGAAGATGAAGGCGACGGTGCAAGAGTTGTCGTCGCCGCCGTCTCGTCCGCGAAGGCGCACCTCGGACGCCGAGTCCCAGGCGTCGGCGGGCATGGGCGAGGAGCCGACGGCAGGCGCCTCGCCGAAGTTTCGAGTCGGATCGTTCGCGGCGCTCAGCTCGCCTGACAAGCGCGCAACACCGCTCTCGCTCGACGCCGTCGAGAACGAGTTCCTCTGCGACAGGTGCGACCAGCCGTGCGACGTCATGAAGGCCTACCCAGTGCGGATGACGAAGAAGGGCCAGATCTACAGGTGCGCGCTGTGCAGCACGCGGGGGGTGCAAGCGAATCGGGCGCCCGAGTGGAAGGAGATGGCCTCGAAGCTGAAGGACTTCAGCATTGAGGAGAGGGTCGGGCTCTGGAAGAAGATCCGCGCCTGCAGCGGCCAATCAAGCGTCAAGGCCATGGTCCAGGCGACCTCGAAGGCGATCCACGAGAAAGGGACGCGGGCGGGCAAGCGAGGCGGCTACTACCCGCTGAGCTGGTACAAGAGGCAAGGCTTCCCGTGGAGAAGGATCAGGAAGACGTGCACTGGCACGTTGAACCATGCCGTGATGGGGTTGTGCTACAAGGTGGACATCCACGAGATCGAGAAGTGGGAGGCAAACATCGCGCGGCGTGAGAATGAGCATGGGGCATCGCGCGCCGCCGAGGCCGAAGACGGGCTCGAGGCTTCAGGCTCAGACGACAAGGAGCCCTGCACCAGAAAAACGCCCGCATCCGCGCAAGCGGGGGCCGAGATCGCCGACGACAGCGCCGAGGAGGGCGATGAGGAGAGCGCCGAGGACCCCGACAGCACCGCTGATGTCGATGATGCCGGGGACTCCGACAGCGCCGAGGGCTCGGAGCAGTTGCAGAGTGGCAGCGGTGACTCGGACAGTTTTGGCCTCGAGACCTCGGGCGAGGACTCCATGGGGGACGGCGACGGGTCGTACGGCGGACAGCCGCCTCCAGTGACTCCTGGCGGATCGAACGATGAGGGCAGCGACGACGGCACGCCACCCCCCCAGAACAGAAAAATGCAGAGCAAGGAAAAGCCCAAGGGCAAGAGCTCTAAGGACAAGGAAAAGTCAAAGGACAAGGATAAGGGGAAGGACAAGTCCAAGAGCAAGGCCGCCGATAAAGATAAGGACGCTGATAAGGACAAGGGAAAGTCCAAGACAAAGGACACCGATAAAGATAAGGACAAGCAAAAGGACAATGACAAGTCCAAGAGCAATGGCAAAGACAAGGCTAAGGATAAGGATAAAGACAAGGAAAAGGTCAAGGCCAAGAGCAAGGGCGCCGATAAAGATAAGGACGCTGGTGAGGGCAAGGATAAGGACAAGAGCAAGGGCAAAAATAAATATAAGGAGAATGATAAGGACAAGAGGGCGAACAATGACAAGTCCAAGGGCAATGGCCCTGATAAAGATAAGGGCAAGCATAAGGCCACGAAAAAAGACACGGGCAAAACCGATGACAAGGCCGATGGTAAGGACAAGAGCAAGGGCAATAAGCATGATAAGGATAAGAGCAATGCCAAGGTCGATGGCAAGACCAAGGGCAAGAAGCGGGCGAACGAAGGGGCAGCCGAATCTTCGACAAAGAAGATGAAGAAGCAGAAGCCACCGACCAGCTCCTCGCAGAGCGGCAGCGACATCGAATCGGGGAGCTCGTCGCCTGCGCACCCGCGCGTCGGCGAGACCGCCAAGGAGCGCGCGGCGCGCGAGAAGCAGGAGAGGAAAGAGCAGAGTAAGAAAGACAAGGAGGCGCAGCAGCAGAAGCTCCTGGCCACGCGTACCCTGAGCAGGATTGCGGCGCCCATGCACAAGCTCGAGTCGGTGCTCAAGTGCGACGGGGTCGGGAAGATCCCCGAGGCTACGCTGGTTCACGCGAAAAAGCTCATGGACACGCTGGCCAAGATGAAGAAGGTCGCCCATAAAGTCAGCAGTGGCAAGGTCGCACCTTCGGAGTTCACTTGGTCCGCCCAGGATGTCAGCGACATGTCGACGCAGGCGGCGGCGCAGAGCACTCTGGTGATGTCGATGGCCAAGGCGTACCTTGCGACTGCGAAGTCCTCGTGAGGGCCCGCCGCCATCAGCTACAGCGCTGGGACCAGCGCGCGGCCGTGCGGTAGCAGCAGGCGTTGACGCCGCTCGCCGCCCCGCTTTCGCGCCCCGCCCCGCAGCTGGCGGCGCACATGTGTATAAAAAAAGCGATGGGGATCGCTGGGGTGAAGCGATGGCGATCGCTTGTGGAGAGGGGAGCGATGGGGGTCGCTGGGGCGAAGCGATGACGATCGCTTAGGGAGAGGGGAGCGATGGGGATCGCTGGGGCGAAGCGATGGCGATCGCTTGTGGAGAGGGGAGCGATGGGGATCGCTGGGGCGAAGCGATGACGATCGCTTAGGGAGAGGGGAGCGATGGGGATCGCTGGGGCGAAGCGATGGCGATCGCTTAGGGAGAGGGGAGCGATGGGGATCGCTGGGGTGAAGCGAGGGCGATCGCTCGGGCGGGCGTTGGCGAGGATGGGCTCGCGATGGGGGCTAGTTGCTCAGCCGTTTCGGCTCGACTCGCGAGTGACGCGCGTCGCTCGTGGCCAAGCGGCGGCGCGATGCCCAAGCGGCGGCGCGATGGCCCCGAAGCGGAGTCGGGCATCCGATGTCCGCGACCTCAGGCGGCCAAGCGGCGTCGGCTATCCGATGCCATCGCTACGCATGGCGTATCTGGCAAGGCCCTCGTTCGCATCGCCAAGAAGCTCGCGGAGCCTGGCCATGCGCAAGAGCTGACGGCTTACGCGGTCCAATCCACCATTGAGGGCGTATTCGACGACGTCGGGACGACAATCGAATTGCCCATGCAAGATAACGAGCCGCCCTTCGCTTGGAAGCTCGCCAGAATCGACAAGCTCCTGCGGTATGTTTGCAAGGCCAGCCCCGTGTACAGTGAGCTTCTCGCGGTGGTCGCGAACCGCGTCCGCGGCGCGCCGCTCTCGCTGGTGCTGTACATGGACGAAGTGACACCAGGCGACGCGCTGGCCCTGAGGCACGATCGGAAGTTCTGGATGATCTTCTTCACGTTCCTGGAGTTCGGGGCTGACATGCTATGGAGGGAAGAGCTGTGGCTACCGCTGGGGTGTCTGCGAACGAAAGCGAGCAATCGCGTGGACGGCGGCATCTCCTGTGCCACTCGACTCCTCATCAGGGAGATGTTCTTCGGATCCTCCAGGCTCGCGGGAGCTGGCGCGCACGTGGAGCTGGCCAACGGCACTCCGATGCTGGCGCGGGCGCGCCTCTCCAATCTTCTCGCAGACATGGATGCGTTCAAAGGCATTCTGCGTTTGCGGGGTGTCAACGGCTGGAGGCCTTGCCTGCGATGCAAGAACGTGATCTTGGAGGGCGGTTCCGTCGACGGCGACGGCGGCTACTTCGTCGACACCTGTTGTCACGAGCACGCGCGCTTCGATCGTCATTCAGACGCCGACGTGTGGAAACTGCGGGACGACCTCGCCGCAGCGGCGGCGACCGCGGGACAGCCTGCCCACATGACGAAGGGCAACTTCCAGAAGCTCGACAAAGCCAGCGGCTTCAACTACCATCCCAATGGCTTGCTGGAGGATAAGGAATTGCGGGCGATAATGAAGCCGTCCGCCATGACGTATGACAGCATGCACAACCTATGGAGCAATGGCACCGTTGGCTGGGAGGTGTTCGCGTTTGTGAAGGCGTGCCAGAGAAAAGCTGGCATCGGATGGCCCGAGCTTCACGCGTTCACGCGGCGCTGGCAGTTCCCGAGGTCGCACGGCAGAACGGCAAAACATATGTTCACGCCTGGGCACGAGACCGCGTGCAAGAAATCATTCAAAGCAGGCGCCAGCGAGCTGATCTCGACCTTCTTCGTCCTTTTGGCGTTCGCCGAGGAGCGCGCCGTCCGCATCGGGTCGCTCGAGCGCGAAATAGCGCCCCTTCGGGCGTGCGGCCTGCTGGCGGACGCGTTCCTGAAGGTCAAGCGCGGGCGTGCCCCCCCTCGCAGTGACTTCGCTGCAGCGGCTGAAGTCCATCTCAACTTGCACAAGCAGACGTACGGCACCAAATACGTGAAGCCCAAACACCACTACGTGTTTCACAACGCGGAGCAGGAGCCGAAAGAGCTCGACTGCTTCGTGACGGAGCGCCACAATAAGGCGGCAAAGGCGGTGGCCGAACCAGTGGAGAACACCGCGCGCATGGAGGCCACGACGCTCGCGGGCTGCGTATTGCAGCAAGTGCGGCAACTCGAGAAGATGGGGCCGACGGGCAACTCGCTGGTGGGAGCGCGTGCCGAATCTGACGGGTTGCGCTCCGTAGTCGGGGCCGCCGACGTCTCCGTGGCCAGGGGGCTGCGCTGGGAAGGGAACGCCTACAACGTGGGCCAGGTGGTTCGCTCGCGCGGCGGCGAGGTGTTTATCATCGACGCGTGCGCGGAGATTTCTGGCGAACTGCACATCGTCGCCCGCGGGAATTGAGATCTCAACGGGCGCGCGCGGCCTCAGCACTGGCAGCGTGGTGGACGAGCTCCTCGTCATCAAGATGTCCGACGCTGACCTGGATGGCGCTGTCTGGGCGTGGCGCGTGAAGAGCAACGGTGACTATGTCATCGCGCACGCGCGCTGAGAAACAGATGGAAACATGCGCCGCGCCGCGGTGTGTGTGTGTGTGTGCGGGGAGCGATGTCGATCGCTGGGTGAGGCGATGCGATGTCGATCGCTTGGGTGAGGAGATGAGAGGAGGAGGATGAGGATGAGGATGAGGAGGAGGAGGAGGAGGGGGAGGGAGAAAGCGATGCCGATCGCTGGAAGGAGGGGGGGACGGAAAAGAAAATCGAGCGATGCCGATCGCTGGGTGAGGTGAAGCGACGTCGATCGCTTGAAGGAGGAAGAGGAGGAGGAGGAGGTGGCGGAGGAGGGAGGATAGCGATATCGATCGCTGGAAGATGGGCGGGGGGTGGGAGGAGGAAAATAAGATCACTGCGCGCAGCGCGCAACCGTTCAGCTTTGGCGCGCTGCTGCCCCTTGGGCTCGCGCGGGGCAGGCGCGATGCTGCCCCTGGCGGCCGCGCGCAAGCGCGCCTCGAGCTGGCCGAAGGCGGCCGCGCACGACGACGAGACGACGACGACGATGCGACGACGGCGACGAAGACGGCGACGAATGAGGCGAGCTTGCCCGAGCGGCTGCTCGGGGAGGTGGAGCAGCTGCGCGGGGAGGTCGAGCAGCTGCGCGCGGCGAACGCCCAGCTGCGGGCGGAGAAGGAGGAGGCGGATAATACGACGACGACGACGACGAGACGACGACGAGACGACGACGACGACGACGACGACGACGACGACGACGGTGGCGGCGACGACGACGGCGGCGGCGGCGGCGACGACGACGACGACGACCCCCCCAGGTGGCGCGGCACTTGGCCCTCCAGATCGACATGCGCGACGTCGAGCTGGATCGGGCCGCCGAGCTGCTGGGCGTCGCGCGCCGCCGCGCCGCGGTGCATGCGGCGGCGCTGGCGCAGCTCAAGCAGGACGCGATGACGATCATCCGCCTGCAGAGGCTGTGCGACGCCCCCGAGGCGGAGGCGGCCGTGGCGTCGGGCGGTGGTCATGGCCGACGCCCTGACGAAGCCGCCTCCGCCGCCGTGGCCCCCCCGTGAGGAGGGGCTCACGGGCGGCGACGGGCGCCCAGGGTCGTCCACGGACGCCCTGACTGAGCCGCCCCCGCCGCCGCGGCCTGCGCCCCCGCAGTGAGGCGGCGCGAGGCTGCGCGCGCCAACAAGAAGCTTGGGGGGGGATATCGATGTCGATCGCTTGGGGGAGGTAGCGATGGCGATCGCTTGGAGGAGGAGGAGGAGGAGGAGGAGGAGGAGGAGGAGCAGGAGGAGCAGGAGCAGGAGGAGCAGGAGCAGGAGGATGAGGAGGAGCAGGATCTGCATGGGCAGCCAGGGGGCTGCGGAGGGAGGAGGAGGAGTAGCGATGCCGATCGCGATGTGCATGGGCAGCCAGTGGGGCCGCGGGATTTGCATAGGCAGCCAGGGGGGCTCGCGATCTCGATCGCCGCGAGGAGGAGGAGGAGGAGGAGGATGAGGAGCAAGAGAGCGATGCCGATCGCTGGGGGAGGCGAAGCGATGTCGATCGCTTGGAAGGGGGAGGAGGCAGGAGAAGGAGGAAGAGGAGGATGACGATGATGAGGAGGAGGAGAGCGATGTCGATCGCTCGGGCGCGGGTGGGAATATGGGTGGAGCGATGGCGATCGCTCGGGCGGGCGTTGGCGACGATGGGCTCGCGATGACGGCGATTGCTCAGCCGTTTCGGCTCGCCTCGCGAGTGACGCACGGGGCGCTCGCGGCCAAGCGACGGCGCGCGCGCGCAGGAGGGGGCGCGTCATGGACGATCTCCCCTCGGAACCGCTGCCACCTGGGCTGGTCGGCGCGAAGCCGTCCAGTGCCCCGCTGCCGCGAGGCGGCCCGTGGCCGAATATGGCCAACGCGAAGTTCTTCAAGATGCCGTCGCCCGCCGCTTTCGCTGCGGCCACCTCCAAGGACGCGGCGCCGCCGCCGCCACCCAAGCGGCCGCGCCTCGAGGTTGCAGCCGTCGGCCGAGAGGGAGCCTCAGGCGGCTCCAACAGCAGGCCGAGCTGCAGGCGTTGAGCGAGGCGGAGGCGATCTGCTTGGCCGCCTTCCGCGACGGGCAGGGCGGCGAGGCGGCCCCTGAGGGTGAGCCCCCTGCGCGGTGAGGAGGCCGCGCGTACACTGAGGACGCGGCCGCGCGCGGTGAGGAGGCCGCGCGCCCCGCCGCGCTCATCACTCTCCTCCCCCCCTCCCCCCCCTCACAGCGATCGACATCGCTCTCCTCCTCCTCCTCCTCCCAAGCGATCGCGATCGCTTCATTTCCCTAAGTAACTTGTAAGTATCTTATAGTGTTAGCTTAAGTAACTTAATAACATCAACTTAAGTTACTTATAAGTATCTTAGTAAGTACCCATAAGTAGCTCATGTAAGTAGCTATGTTACTTGCGATACTTATACATAGGGTGCAACTAGCATAAGAGCCACCATTCTCGAAGCAAGGTGACCGGCCTGGAGCACGCCTCGAAAAAAAACGCCCAGGCGCCCGTGGATCCAGCGGAAGTCAGCTGGAAGTCAGCGCCCACGAAGTTACGAGCCCGGCCAAAGCCGTCCCGCATTGGCAGGCGCGCACGGTCGCAGGAGAGGCAGATGCCCAGCGCGGCCTCGAAGATATCGCCAAAGTGGCCGGGGCTACCGCAGGGAGCCAAGTTGGGCCTGGGCTACCTGATGAGGAGGAGCATCAGTGCCAGGGTGGTGTTCGCCCTTGCGCGCTGGATGGCGGCCCCGCAGCTATCCCGGAGCAGGCTGCAGGGCCGCTCCCGTTGATCGGTGAGGGCCGCTGGGTATGGCAGAGTGGGGGCGCCCTGACTGCGAGTGCACGCGCATGTGCTAGCACTCCGCACCGCGGGGGGATGTCTGGTTGCGCATGTGGGCATGTGGTCAGCGCCCCAGTTCTGTCGAGATTCAGATCTCCCTCCCGACGCGGGGGGGGGAGCAGTCTTCTTCAATGGCTCGGTCGGAAGCTGCGCTAAGGTGGAGCCCGACCACGCGCAGTAGGCCTGCCCAGGCCGCTGTGCACACGAGGTTGGAGGCGTCGATGCCCAGCTCGCGGTCGCACAGGTAGCCGTCGTGGCTGACCAACTTGCGGCACTGCTCGTAGAGATCTGTCGGAGTCCCCTGGGCCATACATGCATGGGACGCATGCCATGCACGTAGCACAAGACCAGTGTCAGAGCCGGGTCGCACAGGACCGCCGTGGCCGTTTCCAGCAATTCCTCGCTCAGACTTTCCCAGCTGTGTCCCAGACGGAGCAGGGAGTCATACAGCGCCTTAAAGCATTGGGCTCGCTGCTCGGCTGGTCGCTGAGGCTCCTTGTTGTCCCTGCGGCGCTTTTGTTAAGTTTGTACGTCCAGGGAGGGGAGCGGCGGTTGCGTGCCCATTGACGCCTTCCGCACTTGGGCAGGTGAGAAGCTATCGGATTCATTCAGCGCGCGCTGTGCTGCCCCAGGGTACCCTCGAAGCTGGTCCAAAGACTGGCGGCTCCCGCACTCTCTGCAAAGAGATATAACTGGGACTCGGAGGCAGCGGCGGCCATCTGGGTGGGCGTTTAGCATGACGACTACTCATCCCAGCGCCCTTGTACGGGCAACATTGATGCGATGGGGGTCGTCGATGAAGCACCACTGTCCGGTGGAGTTTGCGCGGGTGGTGCTGAGGATCACCAAATGCGCCTCGTCGCGTTGGCTGCCGTCGATGGTGGACACGCTGAGGAGGCCCCCGCCGACCAAGCAAAGGCACCTTGCTTCTATGCCACTTAAAGAAAGCTGGAAACCATCAAGTTCCGTGGCGGGACCGCGTTTGAATACACTGCCCGAAGGGGGGGGACGCTGCCCTTGGAAGCACGTTTGCCAGGGCGCCCTTGGGGGGTGGAGGTTCTGGACTGTGTCGGTGTGCCCCGCCCGGCGGCCTTACCCTTACCTTTTTTACCCTTCTCCTGGTAGGCGCTGAAAAAGGCGCCGCGGTCGACAGGCCAGCCAGCTTTGATTAAGGCCACCTGCGCACGGCATCCACCAACAACCAGAACACGCTTGCCTGTTTTCAGGAGGTGCTCCTCCACGGACTTGACGATGTAGCTAACGGTGGCCACTTCCCTCAATCTGGCTGTGCCTTCCGCGCGGGAGTGGCAGCCCCGCAGCTTTCTCATGAACCCCAAAAAAACGGATACGGTCCCCTGGTTGGGTTCCGTGTTGGGCGTTGCACCAACACACACACACACACACACACACGCACGCACGCACGCACGCACGCGCACACACACACACACACACACACACACACACACACACACACACACACGCACGCACGCACGCACGCACGCACGCACGCACGCACGCACGCACGCACGCACGCACGCACGCACGCACGCACGCACGCACGCACGCAAGCACACACACACACACACACACACACACACACACACACACACACACACACACACACACACACACACGCACACGCGAGCAACTAGAAGGGGCGTTGAAGAGGGACCCCCAGGCTTGACCAGCCCGCCCCCCTTCCTCGTAGGGCACGCGCCGCTCGCCCCGCGACAGGGCCGAGAACACCGAGAGGAGCGCGGAGTAGGACGCCGCTGCTTCGGGGCCTCGGGTCAGCATGGCCCAGGGAGGCGAACGGGAAAGCCACAGCATGATTCTACGAGAAGATGTCAACACAGCTTCCCTTTTATCCCCCTTTTCTTCCTCCCCATCCTCCTCCTCCTCCCCCTCCCTCCTCCCTTCCTCCCTTTCCTTCCTCCCTCCTCCTCCTCCTCCTCCTCCTCCTCCTCCTCCTCCTCCTCCTCCTCCTCCTCCTCCATCCTCCCTCTCTTCCTCCCTTTCCCCCTCCTCCTCATCCTCCTCCTCCTCCGCATCCGCCTCCTCCCCCGCCTCCTCCTCCACCTCCTCCTCCTCCTCCTCCACCTCCTCCTCCTCCTCCTCTTCCTCCTCCTCCTCCTCCTCCTCTCAAGCCCGTCCGATCTCTCCGATGTTAACTTGCCGTGATACCATGTATCACCCCCACTCACCTTCCTCCTGCAACGGACTGTCCTGCACCACACCTGGAGTCACGGGTGTTGGGTCGGCCCTCGCCTCGGCCTCACCCAGTATACGCCCATGTTGTGTACCATGTGCAGAGGTGCCCTACACATCTGACGAAATGCCGCAACGGCGGCCGACCGAACGACCGGCAAAACTGCACTGCACAAGGCGCGCGAAGCGGGGAGCAGCCACAGGAGACAAGGCGAGCTTGGCATGAAAACAATCGGATGGCCAGGACCCGCGCGGGGCGAGCTAGTAGGAAGGCGCCGAGGGAAACAAACAACAAATCAGCCGACACCGCTTGTCGGGGGTGAAAAGGCGTGCGAGACACTTGGCTGCTCCCACTCCCCATTTCCCCTTCCCCCTGGGCCCAAAATCAGTTTCAGGGGGGGGGGGGGGGGGGGGGGCGGCCTTGGTTCTCGTCAACGAGCCCCCAGGGCCTCTGGCGCCTCGAATTCTACATTACGTTCCGTGGCCTCCACGATGCCCAAGATGCCATCTACTCTGGTTCACGCTGCGTTCCAAGACGCCGAGGAGTGCCCGAAAAGCCTCCGAGACGCCCCAAGAGGGCCCCAAGAAGACCCCCAAGAGGACCCCCAACACGGCCCCCAAGAGGGCCCCAATGGGCAAAAAACACAAGTTCCCTTTGAGAAAACGTATGACTATGTTCAGCAGATTCGCTTCTTCTGTCTAAACAGCGTGCAAGACGGCTCCAGAAGCGTCCACACATGTTCCAAGATGGCCCAAGAGACCCCCAAGAAAGCCCGAAGACAGCCCGAAAGGTCCACATTGCGGTCCAAGAGGGCGCAAACCAGGCCGCAAAAAGACCAAAGAGGGGCAACTTAAGCTGATATATCCAGTCCTCCGCCCCAAGAGAGCCACCGAGACCACCAGCAGTAGCTCAATAATCCCCCAAGAGGCCCTCAAGAAGCCCAAGCCAGGCCGCCAGAGGCCGCCAGACGGTCCCCCAAAAGCTCCCAACGGTCTCCAGAAAGACCCCCAAACAGTCCCCCAAAAACCTCACAACCACCACAACCATGAACTTCTGACCTCTGCTCGGGGTCGGCGGAATGGCGTCAGCCTCTTGGATCCGCCGACCCCTTGGGGTCACAACGTGTGAGATGCTTCCCCCTCCCCAAACCCCTCCCCGGGGGGCCTGGCCCGGCCGGTTTGGAGGGGGGGGGAGGCAAAGCCGTCATCCGCACACTTGGAGCCTCAGGAGGCCCCAAAACGGACCAAGAAGTTTCCAAAGGTTCCTGGAACGGTCCAAGAGAACTACGAATCTACGAGAGAACACCCCAAAACGCCAAAAATTGCCTCCACGCGGCTCCATAAGTCCACAAGACTTTTGAAACAACATCACCAGGCGCCCCAAAGAGGCCCTCCAGAAGCAAAATTCCTCCCATTCCACCAGGAAAACGTGCACATTGACCACATTCGCCCATTCGGCTTCCACGCGGCGCAAAACGGCCCAAGAAGCCTCCAATATCGACCCCCGCCAGCCCAAGAGGCCCCCAAAGAGGCTCCAAGACAGCTTCCGGGCGATCCACGAAGGCTCCAGAAACCATGGCAACGGCCCAGGAAAGCCGCAGGACGGTCCCAAGAGGGCTCCAAAACGGGCCAAGAGGGCAAGGCTGCACGGACGGCCCACGCGGGGGACGGTTCGGTCCAAACCGCCCAAAATCGCCGCCAGACGGCCCCATGGGTGTCCAAAACGTTTGCATACGCGACCACGAGGCGCTCCCACAAGGCCTCCAGAAGCAAAGACCGTCCGATTCCCCAGGTAACACGTGCATGTTCAGCAGATTCGCTTCTTGGCATTTCGCGAGGCCCACAACGGCCCAGTAAACCTCCAAGATCGACCTCTGTCACCCGAAAAAACTCCCAAGAAAGCTCCAAGACGGCTTCCAGGCGATCCGCGAAGGCTCCAGAAACCATAGCGACGGCCCACAAAGGACGCCGGACGGCCCCAAGAGGGCTTCAAAACGGGCCACAGAGGGTTCCCAAAAGCTGTCCGGACGGCTCAGGCGGGGCACGATTCGGTCCAAACCGCCCAAGATTGCATCCAGACAACCCCATACGCGACCACGAGGCGTTCCAAGCAGGCCTCCTGAAGCAAAAATCATATTTCCTAAGGTATAACGTATATTCTCAGCATGTTCGCTTCTCGGGCTTCCACGAGGTCCACAACGGCCCCGTAAACCTCCAATATCTACCTCTGGCACCCCAGAGACTCTCCAAAAGTTTCCACGACGGCCTCCCAGCGCCCCACGAAGGCCCCAGAAACCATAGCAACGGCCCAGGGGAACGGCAGGGCGGTCCTAAGAGGGCTCCAAAACGTGTCTAAAGGGACCTCACAGGTTGTCCGGACAAGCCACGCGGGGGACGATTGCTGCCGCCCCCAGGGGTCGGCGATGTAGCGTAAGCCAATGAATCCACGTCCGGAGGTGACGTGCTGAGCGGCAGCGTTTTTCGGCGAACGCTTTAATGCAACGTATCCAATGTATCCAAAGATTCCACAATTGCAACTTATTGTACTGTGTTACATTATTATGTTTCCCCCCCTACCCCCCCCTGGGAGCCGCGCCACAACGCCGTACCAAAATGGTCGGCCCCTTCCTGGGGCCCTAAAACCTACAAGAACCTATGGAAAGAAACATATAAATCTGACGTTTGGGCCTCTGGGGACCCCAAGAAGACCTCAAGATGGCCCAAGGTGGCCCCAAGACGGCCCAAGATATTCCCAACGGGGGCCCATGAGCCCCCAAGACGGCCCCAAGAGGGCCCCCAAAACCCCAAGGACGGCCCAAGAGGGCCCCAAGAGCGCCCACAACTGCGCCTCCACAGGCCGAAATCATTGATTGTCCTATGATTTGTTCAATATCTTAGCGTTCTCGCCTTCTTCGACTCTCAAGAATCCATGACGGCCCAAGCAGCTTCCAGAATCGCCCCAGAACAACCCAAAAAGCTCCAAAGAGGGTGCCAAGACGGCCCAAGAGGGCCCCAAAACGGCCCAAAGAGGCCCCCAAGACGGTCCAAGAGGCCGCGAAGACGGCCCAAGAGGACCCCAAGAGGGCTCCAATGCGGCCGCGAGAGGCCCCCAAGACAGCCTCCGAGGGGGCGAAACGGTGCAAAAGCGCCCCAAGACGCCCAAGACGCCCCCAAGAGCCACAAGAGGTCCCCAAAAAGCCTCCAAGAAGTCCCCCAGAAGCAAAAGGCCCCCCCAACAAACCCAAAGGCCACACAGCGACTGGAGTGTAATGTTATGTTCCCCCCTCTGGGCGAACTGCGGCGCAACGCCAGCCAAGTGGAAATTGGTCACTGCGGCGCCCATGATTAGAGCCGGCGCTGGAAGGGAAGACGGGGAGGGTGTATGAAAAGGAGGGGGGAAAAAGGCCCCAAAGAAGTCCCCAAGAGGCCTAAAGAAACTCCCAGGAGGCCTCCAGGAGGCCCCCAAGGGGCTCCAAAAAGGCCCTGCGACGACATGACTGTACGTGCTCCGGACGTGCACCCCGCGAAGCGAGAGGAATCAATAGAAACAGATCCCAGGATCCCCCAGAATAATCATATTTCAACACATGTTCAGGATGTTCGTCGTTCCCCCCATTTGCCCATGTGTTCCCACATTCCCCTGGAAGTTTCGAGGTTCATTCGTGTCTGTGTGTGTGCTCGTTCCCCCACTGATATGTGATACAGGTCCGACCAGCGAGTCAGCAGGTTTGGCCACAGCTGCCGCGCAGCAAGAGGCTGCCGCTCGGACGCCCCCTTCGGGCGCAGCAGGGCCGCGCCGGAGCCCAAAACCGGTGGCCAAAGCCCCTCTGGCACAGCCGGACCTGTGCCATATCGGAACCCGAGCCACCTCCACCGTTGGGAGCCTCCTCCTCCCCCTCATCCTCCTCCCCCTCCTCCCCCTCCTCCTCCTCCCCATCCTCATCCTCCTCCTCCTCCTCCACCTCCTCGTTTCCCTCATCCTTTACTCTCTCTCCCCCCCCTGACCTTCTCCCTGCCCCTGCATCTCGCCACAGCTACCGGAGCAGGCACAACACCCATGCAGGCACCCTGTGCAGTTCTCTATGCACTCTCCATCGTTAATGTTCTTGTTCGGCCTTTTTCGCTCTCTCTCTCTCTCACTCGTTCTCTCTCTCTCTCTCTCTCTCTGCCGCCATGCATGTTTCTCTCTCACCATCTCTCTTACCCTCACTCTCTCACTCCCTCCCTCGCCGTCTCTGTCTCTGTATCTCTCTCTCTCGCTCTTCTCTCTCCCTCCCTCCGGCAACGACAGGCGAGAATTCCACCCTGTCCACATGACCCCGAGAGAGGGTCCAGCGGCACTGGCCATGGCCGGAAGGAGGTGACCCTGCTCCCGCGTGCCTGGAAAATTCGGCGCACGTGGCGCAAGCACTGCCGCCTTCTGGTCACCGAGAAGCTCCTGGATGGCGACTCGCTGCCCCATGCCTCAGAGATCCTGACCTTGCAGGCCAGCTTCATTCACACTTTGGAGCACCACGGCATGGAGGCGCGACCCGAGCGTGACCCTTGGCAGCCTGGCTGCGCGCACCGCGCCCCCCGCGAGATGCGCGACGCGCCACACCAGGTGCGCCCCCGCGCCCTCGCAACGCTCCGCTGGAGGAGGGCAACGACTCGGGCCCAGACCGCGACGCGTGACACGCGACTATCCTGAAGTCGGGCGTGTCCCCCTACAGGGGGATCTTCGACGAAAAATAAAAAAAATACTAGAAAGATGCTCCAAAATGGTAGGGATGCACTTCTTGAACATTCCCCCTGTAGAGGGACAGGCCCGACTTGAGACTATCCTCGCACACCCGCGGGCTTAACGGGCCCTGGAAACGACAGGGCCGTTTTTTTACCGGTTCCGTTTTGCCGTTTTGTTACCGGTTCCGACGCCGTTGTTTACCGGTTCCGTCGCCGTTGTTTTACCGGTTCCGGCTCCGGTTCCAATCCTGGAGCCGTTCTTTTGCTGTTTCCGGTCGCCGTTTTTTTGCCGTTCCCAGTTTCAAGGGACATTTTATCTGGAAACGGTGAAAAAACCCGCCCTGCCGTTTCCGGGGCCCACAAAGCCCGCGGGTGACCCAGGCGATCTGCAAGATCCCTGCTCGGCATACTGGGATGGGCGGGAGGGTTGCTAAGAGGATAGGGGGGTTATCAGTGGACGCCAAAGGGGTTACACCTGACCTAATCTAGCTTTTAAGCGGGTTACACATGCCCCAAGTGGCTTGGGGGGGATAGCGATCCAGGCTAAGTGGGCTCCACCCACTTAGCGGAGTTGTCGAATCCCCCTAAAACACTTGGGGCATGTGTAACCCACTTATAAGCTAGGTTAGGCCAGGTATAACCCCTTTGGCATCCACTGATAACCCCCCTATCCCCTTATCACCCCCCCCGCCCATGCCAGTAGGAGCAGCGCCCCTCCAGTGCAGCCCAGCGGGCGCGCGCGCCCCGGGTGCGAAAAAGGCGGCCCCGCCAGCGCCTCGCGCGACCCGTGCCCTCTGCTCTGCCGCGCGGACCTCAGCGAGGGGTCAGCCGCAGCCCTGTTGGACCAGCAGACTGTGCTCGGAGGCCTGGAAAGGGGCACCAACACCAAGCCACGGGGCTGCGCTGCCTCCACAGGGTGGAGACGATCCCAGAATTCGGTGCTGGTGATAATAGTTCGGTCGCCTTGGAAGCCAGAACATTACTACCATCACCGAGATCGGGATTTTCTTCCCTCGGTGGAGGAACGCCGCCGATCTTGGTGTTGGTGCCAACCTCTAGGCCTGCGATGTGCCAGAAGAGTGGCAGGGCCTCCCCCCGTTGCAGCTCGTCCGAACTCTCAAGGCAACCGATGGGAGACACTCCTGGTGCAGACGCCACCAGGAAGCGCGGCTCGTACCGCTGCTGTCGCACCGCCTGGCCTTCCTGAGAGCCGGCGCTGCGAAGCAATGGCAAGATCGCGCAAAAAACACCTCTGGAGCACCAGACCCACTCTTCCTGCACCATGCTTGGAGCCGGATCGATCTGTGATGGTTCCGAGGGCCCGAGAACGGGGGAAGACCGGAGAAGACTGCCAACGCGAAAAAATATGCACCTCCTAAGTCTCGGGGCTCAAGTGGGCGATCGACTACAGAATTGATTCACTCCAAAACTGTTTGTGTGCGTCGAGGATGTGCGTAGATCTACGGGCATCCGTCGAATTTGTTTGAGACTCGACGAACTTTGCAAATCTGGGGTGACTCAATTCGGGGATCTACCCTGGTCAATCCAAACCCGGGTCAGTCACACTTTGCGAGATGCGGCGGAATCCTGCAATATCCTGCGCCCAAGCCTGATCTGCAAACCCGGCCCTGCAGGATCCTGCAAGGTCTGACGCTCTGACCGACTCGCGTTTGCATTGACCCCCGTCGCGTACCCCCCGATCAATTCTGCAGTCGATCTCCTACCCGAAGGGGTGCAGCACCGCGCTGCGAGAGGCCGGCAGCGTCACCTTCGACCTGCCCGGCCGCTCAGCGTGCCCCCGAGGAGCTGGCCATCCCTCCTCGCCATCGCTCGGGCGCCCGTTCCCCGTGTGTGTTTTCAATGTCGTGCGTTTATGTGTTCGTGAGATGGTCCAAGATGCTCCTCGATGGTCCTAACCGAGGAGAGTGCACACGTGCGAGCGACGCCAAGCCTCACTCTATAGAGGAGCTAGAAGCGCCATCCGCATGGACAGAATAAGCCCCCTAGAACATGAGACCCTCCGCCAGCCAAACTGAAGAGCGTTCGAGGGTGCCCCCCCGGTGCAGATGAACATCCAGCAAGCATGCAGAGCATCAGGGTGCCCTCCCCGAACCGACCTCGATCTTGTACCTCGGTCCGACCGCATGGAGGAGCAAGAAGCGGCATCGACATGAACTTTCGGAGGTCCGCGCGGATTCGCTATCGGAGGCCTATCACCGATCCATCGGTGACGCATCGCCGATTCCGGCTCGACGTCTCCCCCCCCACCCCGAAAGCGATTCCCCCCAAAGCGTACCCCATTGTCGAGGAGCAAAAAACGGCACCGACCTGGACTTTGGAAGGTTCGCGCGGATGTCTTGAATCGGCGCTGTACCTCCCTCCCTGACGCGTCTCCCCGCCAAGGGG
>CAUYUJ010014523.1:50000-65000 GCA_963575745.1 Prorocentrum cordatum
ATGCTCCCAGAATCCGAAAACGTTCTGAGATCCCAGATGATGTTCTTAGAACAGAATGCCGACGTGAACAAACACGAACATGTCAGCTGGACATGTTCTAAGAAGAGTTCGCGCAGACCACACACGGCTCTCAGAACATTACTTGGTGGGCCTATAGGCGAGCCAGGACGCTTCGCCACTGCTTGACGCACCAATATCGGGGAGACGTAAGACCCGGGTGCAGGGGACTCGGAAATCCCCGACGAGGTCGTCAAAAAAATGACGAGGCCGAGCCTGCATTTTGACGAGGCCTCCCGCTGCAGACATCCCACGAAACTCCTACTCGTCAAAATCCGAGTCGCGGTCGTCAAAAAACGATGGCGAACCCGAGTCCTGGCAAACCCGGGTCTTACGCTCCCCCGACAATAACTCTTCCTGAGCCGCTGGGGCCCACGGAGACACCCCCGGTAAGACCAGAAACCGCGAAGCATCTCGGGACGCGCTTCCCACACGGCCAGGCCGCTTCGTGGCGACGGCTGCCCCTCCCCCGTCCTGCGGGAGGCGGCCATCCCCCGCCCCCTCGGGTCTCCAAGGGCAGCTTCATGTGCGCGCTTCACGCCGCGCGAAGCGCGAAGGACTGCGCGCCCTCACGCCGCCCGCCCCTACCCCCCCGCCCAGGGGGAGAAGTGGACGAGAACAACGAAGGGGATGCGAGAACGGCGCCTATGCACCGCACCATGTCTCGGCTGCCTCCAGGCCCCGCGCCAGCGTGGTATGGTGCAAAGGTCTTCGGCTCTGAGGGATCGAGGAACGATGCTCCTTAACTACCACTCCCAAGGTCGAAGATCCACGACGGCTCGGGGGACGCCAAAGCAAGACTGCTCACGGAAGCCGTCCACGGAGGGGAGGAATCGCGCATCGCGACCCTCGTCGACGTTATTGTCGTCGTCGTCGTCGGCAGCGGCGGCGACGGCGGCGGCGTCGTCGGCGTCGGCGTCGGCGTCGGCGGCGGCGGCGGAGGCGACGGCGTCGTCGTCGTCGCCGTCGGCGGCGGCGGCGGCGGCGTCGGCGGCGGCGTCGTCGTCGTCGTCGTCGTCGTCGGCGGCGGCGGCGGCGTCGTCTTCGTCGTGGTCGTGGTCGTCGCCGTCGTCGCCGTCGGCGGCGGCGGCGTCGGCGGCGGCGCCGTCGTCGTCGTCGTCGGCGCCGTCGGCGTCGTGGTGACGGCCCTCGAGCCTCGGAGGGGGGCCGAGCGGTTGAGGGCCGCCGCTCGGCACGCTCCGCCGCCGGGCGCCGGGCTGTCCCGTGGGAGGCCGGCCGGCCCGCGGGCTGGAAGAGGTGGGCAGCAGCACGAAGTTCCACGGGGCCCCACACACACACGAAAAAAAGACACCAATCCCAGGCTTCCCAACATTTTCCCATATGCTCTGAGCTGGCGTCTTACCCGCCCCCCCACTTGCCGCAGCTTCCCATGCTTGCTCCCGGGAGTCGACGATGAATTGCGTCTGTGTGTCTGTGTCCCCTCTGGAGAAGTGGGTTGGCGTTAAGAGTTGTTTGGTCGAAAGGGCCAAGGGGCACACGAATGAATACCCACAGAAATCCCAAGCTTCCCCTACACTTCCCATATTCCGCTGCCCCTCACAGGGGCTCTGAACGCACCCATCGACGAGCCGATGCAGCCCCAACGCAGCGGCAGTGCACCAAAGTGGCCAGCCGGGGAAGGCGTTGTAAGTCGAGCGAGTTTCCCTTGGCCCCCCAAAGAGGAAGGTAGAGGGAAAACAACCGATGGCTGAAGTAGTGAAGTAGGTGGGATGTTTTTCGTTTGACACTGGCTACGATACCGGCGCGAAGTATTGGGACGTCCGAAATGGATTCTCGTCCTCCTCATCCGCCTCCTCCTCCGCCTCCTCCTCCTCCCTACTCCTCCTCCCTCCTCCTCCTCCTCCCTCTTGCTGGCTCTTGCTGATCGGCGCTCGTCGATGCTAAATCGACGCGTATCGACAACTAAACCAACGCTACTTGGCGCTTCATCACCGACTAAAAAACGCTAATCGACGCGACTGCGCTCTGGAGACGGAATTGCGAGTGGATGCAAGGCCCTAACAATTTGTTTCCATCCGAAGCTTTGTTGACGCCAAAGTGTGCTTGTCCACCGAGGCCCATCAACCCGACGCAGGCGGTGCAGCGAGGGGTGACACAGGCGGCGTGCAGTCGGCGGAGCTGAGCGGGGCAATTTTTGTTTGTCGCGGCGGCTCGGCGCCAAGCCGCGGTCGGAGGCAACCGAGGGGCACCACGGGGCCAAATTGGGCGCAGCCGGGAGCGACGGGAGTGCGGGCGGGGGGCGAGGCAGCCGCCAGCGGCGGAGCACGCCCAGAGAACAGAGGTTCTTGCGCGTGTCTGCCAGAGCACAGGGCAAGACACACACGCGCACACATACACGCACGCACGCACACGCACACGCACACGCACACGCACACGCACACGCACACGCACACGCACACGCACACGCACACGCACACGCACACACACACACACACACACACACACACACACACACACACACACACACACACTGGGCTAACACACGTCCTGAGTATCATCGAGCCTCGCCCGTCGCTGCGCACGTGCGCGATGCCAGGTGCTGGCGCTCGGGACGAGGAGGAGACAAGGCCTCCGATCTCAGAGAACGGGACCGAGTGGGTACAGCCCACTGCCTGCCCCCATCGGGGCCGCTGTCGGGAGAATATCTGGGAATGGGAACGGGGTCAGTTCGCGAAGCCAGGCTCGTTGAAGGAATCTGGGCGGGAAGAGGTGGGCAGAAGTCAAGGGGCCCCAGGACACACACATAAATACACACAAATAAAAATATTCTCCATATTTTCTCATATTTTCTGGGTTTTTGTCTGCCCGCCCAATTCCCATATTTTCCCATATTTTCTTGGGGATCGACGATTAATTGTGTCTGTGTGTTTTTTTCCCTCCTGAAGAAGCCCCGTTCGCGGAGGCACGATGCGATCCCCTCTGGCCCACCCGTGATCCTCCTGCGACGCCCGAGCCGCACCAGCCGGCCCCCAGTCGACTCCTCTTCTGCAGGGGAGGAGGAGAGGAGGAGAGGAGGAGGAGAACGACGAGGAGGAGGAGGAGGAGGAGGAGGAGGAGGAGGAGGAGGAGGAGGTAGGGCGATGAGATCTGCACATGCCCACTACCCCTGGTCAGGCCCATCCCGGGAGCAGGATCGGCGCCCACGCCCCCCCCACAGGCTGCGCCACGGGGACACGTTCACGTCGCTCCTGGCCTCCGGGGGAGCCTGGCCAGGGGCACTGGCTATGGATAGACCCCGTCGTCTGGAGGGGAGGAGCGGGTGGAGGTGCATGGGCACAGCCGCTCTAGAAAGCCCCGGTCTTCAGGCCGCGGCTCCTTCTATAGAGCCCCGGTCTTCAGGCCGCGGCTCCTCCCGGGGGGGGCGCTCGCAGGGGCGATGGCGCAACAGGTCTAGGGCTCCTTCCGAGCCGCGGCCGCCGGAAAGTGGGCACCCGCCCTGGCCCCAGGAACGCCAGCAGTGGCAAAAGCAGTCCCCGACGTCCTGGGCGAGCTCCGACCGCTCGGGCGACCAATCGCCCTCCCCGCGGCGGTCCCAGCCCCCGCCCGGCCAGCAAGAGAGAAAAGATGCTGGGCACCGCCCCTGCTCGGGCAGGCCAGCGGAGACGCCCCCACCATGGAACCCTGACTGCCTCCCTGCCCCTGCACACTGCCCCTCTTGGGCGTCCAGTAACGTTTGGGGGCAATACAGCCGGACCTGGGCCAGAAGAAATCCGTCAAGAACACGAGACCCTCCGCCGGCCAACACGCACAAAACATCCTGGGGTACCCTCCCCAGGGTGCACCAGAACGTCCCACAAACACACAGAACACTGGGGCACCCTCCCCGAACCGACCTCGACCATATATATATATATATGTATATGTATGTATGTATGTATATATATATACACATATACATATATATATATTATAAAAAAATTGGTCCGACTGTAAGCGTGGGGTGAACAAGCATGCACCTGTCGTGCACCTCTGGGGCGCTCGGTAGCGGCTTAGGGGCCAATACGGCAACTGTCCTGCAATCTCCGATCCCTCTACGTTGTGCCCTGCTCCGCTGCCCCCCCTCAAAGGCAAGGGGCTCGCCCTGTGGCATTGCCGTGCACTGGCTGATCGCAACGAGCGCGCGTAGCCGTCCTGTGGCGCCCCCCGCTCCCGCACTTCCTAACCTCCTCCCGTTCCTGCCCCTGCTGCTCATACGGGTGAGGAGGAGGAGAAGGAGGAGGAGGAGAAGGAGGAGGAGGAGCAGGAGAGGAGGAGGAGGAGGAGGAGGAGGAGCAGGAGCAGGAGAAGGAGGAGTAGTGACCCCATGAAGCGACGCGCCGAGTGCAGCTCCTCCTCCTCCTCCTCCTCCCCTCCTCCTCCTCCTCCTCCTCCTCCTCCTCCTCCTCCTCCTGCTCCTCCTCCGCCTCTTCCTCCTCCCCCTCCTCCTCCGCCTCTTCCTCCTCCCCCTCCTCGTCCGCCTCTTCCTCCTCATCCTCCTCCTCATCCTCCTCCTTAACTATCAGCACCCCTCTGTGAAAGTCCTTGGCCGCACTGCGTGATTGGCATTGCTGCCGCGTATCTACCATCGGCATTATGACCGAAGGGTGGGGTTTCCACTGAGCTTGCCTGCGTACGGTATTGGAAACACGTTTCTTCTCAAGTCGCCGCACGCGATTCAAATGACCCACGCAGATAAAACAGCAGTCTCATCGTTATGTTGAAACTGTCCAATCGTTCATTCACGCGTTCATTGTCATATGTTTGTTGTGTAGTGTTCTACGACCAAGAACATGCAACTGAAGAATCAAACAGGTGATTGACTTCGTAATTGGTAGCGGAGCATCGATCGGGCCAGTTTCAAGGCTCCTCATACGGACAAGGAGTTCGTGCCAAAGTGGGACGAGGATCCTACCAAGCTGTACGCGATCGGCAAACACGTCAAACTCTTATTTAATGCCCCCGAATTCGCATAAGGGGCCATTGCTACCTGAAACACGTGGGAATTCCCGGAAGTATCCAGAACAACTCAGACTTCTCGAGGCGCCCTCGACGCTGAAGCAATTATGTGCTCCCTTAGGACTCTCTCGGAATACCTTGGCCAGGCTAGAAGCCACTGACCACTTAAAGATGCTACACAGGCCCTCTGTCGACTTTCGAGGCCAGGGGGGCGCCTTCAGATAGCCAAATACCTACGGGGAGCGTCATAGCGGCGCTCTCCGTACAAGTTGGCAAGCAGTGTCTTGCCGGGAGGCGTCTTGGCGTCCTGGCGCGGAGGACGATCTCTCGTCGAAACTGCCCTCCGAAGAGCACAGCGGGTCAAAGGGGCACGCGACAACGATGAGGGGGAACGTGAGGGAAGCACCAGCTCGGGATAGGGCGCGAAGAGAACTATGCACATGCACCGTTCCTGGTAAGGCCCATCCTTGACCCAGGATCGGTGCATATGCCTTCCTGGCCAAGGTAGGAGGGCGTATGCACCGATCCTGGGCTCAGGATGGGCCTGGCCAGAATCGGTGTATGTGCATAATTTTTTTTCCTCTGTCGGGAGGGGAAACATCAACCTGGAATCGACGACACGTCGCCGACAGATCGACCCGAGGCCCCCGCTAGCGAGTCCGCACGCTCCTGGGCGGGGGGAGCTATCGGGCCCCTTATCGGCGCTCCATGGGCCCTGGGGGGTCGAGGCATCCCCCCGGAGCCATCCCCCTGGTAGGTTTGGGGGTCTTCACTCCTCCTCCTCCTCCTCCTCCTCCTCCTCCTCCTCCTCCTCCTCCTCCTCCTCCTCCTCCTCCTCCTCCTCCTCCTCCTCCTCCTCCTCCTCCTCCTCCTCCTCCTCCTCCTCCTCCTCCTCCTCCTCCTCCTCCTCCTCCTCCTCCTCCTCCTCCTCCTCGCCGGCCGGCCCCTCCAGCGGCCGTTCGGGACGATCCCGGCACCCCCTCGAGGGTGCCCTGGCGTTCCCAGGGCCGGCTCTTCGTCCTGAGCGGTCCTTTCTGCTCCACGGCCCCGAAGCCCGGCGAGGGCCCCCGGAGGCCGAAAACAGACAGAAGCTGCCCACCCAAACTTTCCTGGAACGTCGGATCTCTGGGGCGAGAGAACGGCAGCAAAGGCAGCGACGGTGGCGGCGGCGGCCGCGGCGGGGGCGGCGGCAGCACGTGCAAAGAGAGAGGGAACCCACGAGCGGCGGCGGCTCCTGCACGATCCTCCGGAGCTCCTGGGCACGCCCCCCGCTGCCCTCAGCCCTGAGACGCCCCAGCGGCAGGGAATCTGGCCGCCCTTCCCCGCGCAAGCGAGCGCAGGACGCTCCATCCCTTTCAGTCCTGACGGCGCTCATGCCCAGTGCTGTCGACCTCGGTTCATTACCAGCCTGGAACATAGCCCTATCCCCAAGCTGGGCATCGCCTCATCACGATGCCAATCTTAGGGATTCCCTTCGTTTTTGAGGGCGCACCCCAAGATTGGCATGGCCTTTTGGCGTGTCAATCCCAGGGATAGGGATATAAGTTCGAGGCTGGTGAGTTCCTCTCCCCAGCACCGAGACGGCTGCAGAAGACCCTGCCAAGGAGCAGCAAGAGCCTCTGCTGCCGTCAGCGGCCACCGGGATCCGAGCAGCGCCCGAGCGACGGCGGGACACCTCCGCGGCGAAGCGAGCCACCGCGGCACGGGGAAGCAGACAGGGACGGGAGGGGGCTGGAAGGGAGAGAGCGCCGCAGGCGGCGGACCACGCCCAGAACATGACTGCCTACCAGACCACCCCAGCCCAACCCGAACACCCGAATTTCGGGTTGGGGGGGGGGTAAGGGTTCCACATGTGCTGTTTCGATGCTTCCCGACCCCCCCCCCCACTGGAAATCGAGGGTAGATCTGAGCCTTCGGGTCGGGTTGGGGTGGTCTGGCGGGTGGTGATCGAACAGGAAGCCCGTGAACGCGCGTGCCCGAGAACGGGCTTCCGGGCAGCCGACCGGGAAGCGGCGAAGGCACGCCAGGGACAGCCGAACCAGGGAGCGGCAAGTCGATGGGAAGCGGCAGCAAGAGGCACAGCGGGGACTGGGGCCACGTTGGGGGGCCCCAAACATCCGTGCGGTGCAAGGACCAGCAGCGACCTCGAGATCCGCCAAGACCTCACCGCAGGCTCCGTCACCGGACGATTTTGGGGACCTCGGAGGCCCCAGTCGTCAGAGACGTCCTCGGAGGACGACCCCGAGTCCCAAATCCCGAATCCCCATTGACTCACCACACGGCGTGGGCACCACGCGCGAAGTGCAGCCTCTCCCCATGGAGGGTCGGAGGCGGGCGGGGCGTGGACCCCCGAGGCACCCTCTGCGCTCTCACCCTGCGGGGGGGGCACCCCGTCGAGGCACGCGGGGTGCACCGCAAAAAGCCGGGCCAAGGATCGTGCACCCCGCCCTGGGCGCATGCATCCGCCAAATGCGCCTCCACGCGGCCCTCCGTCCGCTCCTGTTCACGGGACTGCGTCCTTGTCCCTCGTGCTCAGTCCTCCTCCTCCTCCTGCTCCTCCCCCTCCTCATCCTCCTCCTCATCCTCCTCCTCTTCCTCGTCCTCTTCCTCCTCCACCCCCTC
The DNA here is from genome assembly GCA_963575745.1 of Prorocentrum cordatum. Taxonomy (NCBI): domain Eukaryota; class Dinophyceae; order Prorocentrales; family Prorocentraceae; genus Prorocentrum; species Prorocentrum cordatum. The sequence goes on from CAUYUJ010014523.1 coordinate 57,636, forward strand.
TTCCTCCTCCTTGTCATCCTCACGCTCCTCCTGCTATCCATCCCCCACACTTGCTACTTTCTTGTCCTCTATGGTCTCCTGCTCGCACTCCTGCTCCTGCTCACTGCTCATGCTGTTCCAAAGGCGTGGTTATATACACCACCGTATTGGTGGCAACGTGTTGCAAACAAAATCCGCGGGCCCCCTTGCGGGGCCACCAGGCTGTAGGCAGAGAATGTGCTGTTCCCTGTACCAGTTGCAGCTTCCAGTTTCCACTGTTGAAGTTCTGCTTCTTGCTGCTTGCTGTTCCTTGTTGATGAACGCGCGAGGGGGGGGGGGGAGCCCAAACCAGCAGAACTACGCCCTGGGAGGGTTCTCAGAAGTTCTGGGGAGGTAAAAATTGACACCCCTCACGCAGATCCGCAGGGCCAGGGTCCGAAAACACAAGGGATTTGCAACATGTCTGAAATTCGGTGGCGCCCCTCACACAGATCGGCGGGGTCAGGGTCTCAAAACAAATGGGATTTCTCACATGTCTAAAATTCGGTATCACCCTTACGCAGATCGGCGGGGTCAGGCTCCAAAATACATGGGATTTGCCACATTCCTTAAATTCGGTGGCACCCCTCACGCAGATCGGCGGGGTCAGGGTCCAAAAACATAAGGGATGTGTCACATTTCTGAAATTCGGTGGCACCCCTCATGCAAATCGGCGGGGTCAGGGTCCAGAAACAAACAGGTCCCGGCACTGCTTCACGGCGGCGCCCAGACCTCATGATTTAGCTTTTGCATCTCCCATTATCCGAGACAGGGGGCCGGCGGCATGGGGCGAAGCCCTTACGGACGAATTAAAAATTCCGAACAACTGCAATAATTTTCGAAGTGCTGCAATCGCCGCTGAAGGGTGCGCGCCCGATACACCGCTTGCAAGTACCCCACCCATGGTGTGCGCGGGCCCGTGGACAAGCGCGCGCTTGCATTACGGGCGCCCCAAGAATGTCGCAGCGGCGATGCTTTCAAGGCGCAGGCTGTCAAGATGAGCAAATAGTTGCAGGCGCACCCACCTGGGCCACTCAAAAAGTAGCTGGTGCACTACGAACTGTCAATACCACTGATCGGTGTATCAAATGACTGGCCCGTCGCGTCGATGGCTAAATCCTTTTATGCGTTGCCGCCGAGAAGTGTTATCCACCGATCAGGCGAGGCACGCTGCGCCTCGTTCCCCAGAGTGATGATGATTAGCACAAAGAGAAGGCCCCTAACCCTTTTGGAGGGGACATAAGCCGAACGTAGAGAGGCAAAAATATCAGGGATAGAGGATCATTCTGTAGATGTACCAGACCAAACCGCCCAGATGTATGATCCCGAATGCGAAGAGAAAGAGGTTCTCTTGTTCGCTATGAAATCGAAACCCCCGGACCCCCACATGTAGCGGTGCGCGGGCCTGCGCATGTCGAAGTCTGGCGCGGGAGAGAGAGAGAGAGAGAGAGAGACAACATCGCCCCTGTTCTGCGAGAAATGGCCAGCTCTGGAACGGGCGGCGCTCGCATCACCAGCGCCCCAAGCTTTGCGCTGGCAGCAGTCTCAAGAAATAACAAGCGTCGAACGAAAGACTAGATGAGAGATACACATTGGGATATATTGGTTGTAGATTTGCCCCTTCGAAACTTGTCGCTGATCGTCATGTCCCATTATCATAGTCATCACCGGCAGTTCGGCCCAACAAGCGAGGGCCCAGGGAGGCCGCAGAAGCGCTGAGGCGCGGGGCAGCGCTCAGCAAAAAAGGGCAAGGCAGAGCCCGAGGAGACAAAGCTCGCAAAGCCAAGTTCCCAGATGACCGCCGCCGCGATTGCGCTACGTAGCGATCAGCCGCAGCTGTGGGGAGGCTCCCCTTATTCAAAGCGACTGCCCACCACGGAGGACAATCGATCCCAACGCAGCCTCAAGGCGGACGGGGCGAATGAGCTACCTCGCCCGAACCTGAGCCCACGCGGGCTGCAATTGATGAGCGCGGTGGCCGCGTAGATGTCCAGAATGAACTGCGCGGCGCGTGCCGGATGGCAGCCCCCTGGCGCGCGACGCGGCGGCCGCGAGCGGTCGCGGGGCCTTGCGCCAGCACGCTGGGGCCCGCCGAGAAGCTGCAGAGACAGCCGGGGCGCAGGAGGCAAGGAGAATAAGAGAAGTCACCTGAGGTTCCTACTGCTCCTCCTGCTCCTCCTCCTCCTCCTCCTCCTCGTCCTCCTGCTGCTCCTCCTGCTCCTCTTCCTCTTCCTCCTCCTCCTCCTCTTCCTCCTCCTGTTCCTCCTGCTCCTCCTGCTCCCCCTCCTCCTCTTCCTCCTCCTCCTCCTCCTCTTCCTCCTCCTCCTCCATTTCCTGCGACCGCTCCCGAGCTAATGAGTCGAGCCTCTCCTCCCTCTCGAGGGCAGCAGCGGCCGCGCCCCTGACCCAAAATACCGTCCCCGCTGGAAATCAGCCGCTCCTGCTCCTCCGTCACCTGGCGCGTTGCCACGTTGTCTATCACCACCTCTTCGGTCGCTCCGGCACCACCTCCATACGAAAGTCCCAGTGGAGCGGCTCCCTGATGAGTGGTGGAAAACGCAGGAGTAGTAGGAACGGGACGAGAAGCGATACAAATGCGTAAGAGACATAACATCAAAATGCGCCGATCTTCTAGCAAGGGCGCATGGGCAGCCCTTTGACGCTCATGCATCCCAAGGGTACGCACACGCACGTGCATGTCACGGTATCACGATGCGGGTCAAACTTAGAAAACAAAAAGCAATGAGCGTTGCCAGCGTTGCCAGCTATATCCGCCACCGCACGTGCAGCGGTTTGAGAGCGCTGGGCACTCGCGCCGTTGTCAGCGTCACTTCCTGCGAGCCTGTCTTCTCCCCCCCACCGCGGTGCACGACGCACCGAGCCCCTCCTCCTCCTCCTCCTCCTCCTCCTCCTCCTCTTCTGTCTCCCCCTCCTCTTCATCCTCATCCTCCTCCTACTTATCCTCCTTCTCCTCCTCCTCCTCCTTCTCCTCCTCCTCCTTATTCCAGGGCGTGCTGCGTTTTTTGCCGACACGAGCAAACAAGGGTAAGGTTCTGGATGAAAAATGCGTCGAACACAGCCCCCCCCCGGCGCCCCCCTTCGCCCTCGCATAGCCCACATCCCCCCATGCGCCCGCCCGAGAGCGATGGCGGATCTGCAAAGCAGCATGCTTGTGATTAGATAAGATATCAAACAAGCCAGCGCGCGTTCGACTGTAGGTCTCTCCGCCACTTTAGGACCAATGTGTGGTGCGCGCTTACACGCGCGCCCCGTGCACAAAAGCATGAATTGACAATTTAGCGGCTGCGCCACGCTCTCGCGCGCGAACAAAGGATGGCACTTCTCTTCTCGCGACTTGTCACTTCCTTTGCAATCGTTTTGGGATGGGCTGGTGGGGATACGAGAAGCGTCAAGAATGATGTGACCACGCTGTCCAATCAAGCAAACTCTCCCTGATCGAGACAAGGGACCAGTATATGCCGTTGTATCCGCACCATGGGTTCTCGTGCATGAGCTTCCCCAGTGCCACTGCTGAGGAGGTCGACGATCTTCCTGGGGGTGGTCCACAAGGCCAAAGAGGCGCCTGAAAATACGAGGAGGATACAGAACATTTGGACGAATGCGTTTCAAAACATAATCCCTCGAGACATACAAAAGGACGGCGCCACAGGAATGAACTTACCCTGGCGGCTCGCGGGCCTTGATTACTTGCTTGCAAAAGCGGTGGTACTCCGTCTCCGCCTGGTCATCCCATCATACCAAGCATGCGTCTGGAGACGAAGAGCCCAAAAGCAGAAAACCATACAAAAAACGTCCGCGTAGAACGTAAACAACGTTGGACCCTGCGACCTCGTGAAAAGTAGGCAGGTGCCGTGGGAAATTCTGGGATCAACAGCGGCCCGCATTGAAAGCTTGACAAATATGGGGGGCATCTGCAATCTGTGGCTGCGGAAATGTAAAAACATATGCCGCTGGAATCAGGGAAGACTGGGCGAACTGAAAATTATCTAGACTTGGGCATATACTGTCTCAGACCACTCCGACAAAACTAGATTCACCTTCAAATTGACCACATGGAGCTTCGGTGGTCGCCCTGCACGAATGGCTCAGAGCCTCAGAGATAATCCGAGCAGTCGCACAAAATGAAACTGCACGACACAGGCCAACTTTTTACCCATCGCAGCCCAGGCCTCCCGATATTCCTGCCCACGGGATCGGAACAGAAAGGGTTCGGCCACTTCGGCAGAGGCGTCAAAAGTGCACCCCTGGTAGAAGCACCCAGAACTCCGACGTCGCAATTTTTCGCAACGAGGACCCCAGGAAATCTGGATCCCGTCTCCAGGACCGGTTCTTCGTTCCAGTTGTGCTTGACGGCCCTGGGGCCAGCTGAAAATTGCCCGAACCGTCCGTCGTGACTTCTTCACCACGAGAGGGCGCGGGCGCGCTGCCCCTTGCTTCCATCGCCCCCCGAAAGAGAACGGCCCGATCCTCACTTCCGTCACCTCGTCGCCTTCCATCTTCCCCCTCTGCTGGTCCGCACGTGGTGGATTCCAGAAACCCTGCATCCCAACAGACTGCCGTCTCTCAGGAGCGCATTTTCGCATCCGCCCGCTTCCGCTGGCCCTCCGCCGGCGGCGCCCCCGCTCTGCTTCCGCCGCCCCCAGGCCCGCCGTCCGCCGCCCTCCGCCGAGGGCCAGATGCCAACCCCGTCGATCCTCATGGCCTGGCCCAAAACTGCCAGTGAAATAGCCCCAACACCCTGACTTACAACTGTCACCGAAATCCTTACCCCCGGAAGTAGAACTGTCGTTTAACGGCTTTGGTGATTCAGCTGTCAGTTCAGTCAGTCGGTCAGTTAGTCCGTCAGTCAGTCAGTCAGTCTACTTCCCGAAAATCAAATTACGGGCTGCGCCCGTAAATCATCATCATCATCATCATCATCATCATCATCATCATCATCATCATCATCATCATCATCATCATCATCATCATCATCATCATCATCATCATCACAATAATCATCATCATGAGCAGCAGGAGCAGCAGGAGCAGCAGCAGCAGCAACAGCAACAGCATCATGACTCTCCGAAGCCAGGAGACACAAGATGTGACGCGTGACGGTCTGCAATGCCCCCTCGAACAGTCACCACCCAGAATGCTGGGATGGCACGGTGGCGGGACTTGCAGCAATTAGCTGGATCATGCTGACATCAGTTGGAGCTGGCTAGTGGGCCGAGGTGGCCCAGCTCTGGCTCCAGCCAACGAAAGGGGGAGAAAGAAGCCTGGACGCGGCTGGAAAAACTAGTCAGCCTCGACCCCAGCATGGGTACAGGCACCGGTTTCGAGCCGACTTGTCTTGGCCTCCCCCCCTGGACCGATTTTCTCAGGGCCCGTCCAGCGCAGAACGGCTGGCAACTTCCACGACATCAGAGTCAAGAAGAATTCTGTCGGACCCCAGAAGCCTGCTGTCGCGGATCTCCACGAACTGCACGTCCACGTCCAGGTCCACGCGCCAGCTCTCGCTCTCGCGTATGGCAAAGAGCTCCTCGATCGCCCTGCGCAGAGGCTGGATGCGCTGGGACACAATTTTCGTGCGGCCAGAAGGGATTGATACTATTCCCCGAGTGCCTAAATATGTGTCTTCCGCTTTCGGAACGCGCTTCTCAAATCCGCCATCGTGTTTTCAGCACGCAGTGGAAGGCTCCAAGGCCCATGCAAACCTGAGAGGTAAAAGGCGGGCAAAATTCTCAGAGACCCGGACCTCTGGTTACACGGGAACTTCCTGGAATTCCTGGGGTGTGTTGCGTCAGCCCTCTGTAAGCTCAGCCGGCCCAAGACGAACTGTTTCACCAGCAAAGAGGGCGCCCAGAAGGACAAAGAGGGTCCCAAGAGGCACCGAAGACTATCCAAGAAGGCCACGAATTGCCAACCCATCGCTCTAAGACGCTCAAGATGGCCTCCAAACAGCCCAAGAGGCCCTCAGGACAACTGCAAGAGGCCCCCAGGAGGACCCCGAGAGGCCAAAACCTGTGATTTCCAGCTGGCGCTTGGAAGAGTTAGCAAGCATGTACCCCGAACAGTGCGTCATTGCACTGCGGAGGTGAAAGCTGTGCGGTGTAAGCTATGTGGTGAGAGCTCTGTCGTGTATGCTATCTTGTGTGAGCTATGGAGGTGTAAGCTGTGCGGAGCAAGCTATGCGGAGTTAGCTATCTAGCGCAAGCTAGGCGGTGCGAACTGGAGGTGAAAGCTACGGGGCGTAAGCTGTGTGATGTGATTTTGTGCAGGCCATGCGGTGTAAGCCATTTGGCGCACGCCATCCGGTGAAAAGTGCGTCGCGTAGGCTCAGAGCACGGGGCGCCCACGAGGCGCACACGAGACGGCACGGGCGGCAACGCGTCGCAACCTCGGGTAACCCACTCAGCGCACGGGGCGCCGACGAGGCACAGGCGGCACCGTGGCGCAACCTCGAGATACTCACCTGGCGAACGTGGCGCCCGCGAGGCGCCCACGAGGCCGTACGGGCGGCAACATGGTTAAACCACACAAAACCCACCCAGAGCACACGAGCCGGCATGGGCGGCAACGCGGCGAAAACCTGGCAAACCCATCCGCTTAAGAAACCGAAGTAAGAACCCCTGAGTGCAAGCACCGCTTGGGGAATTTGCGCTCTCGCCGATTGGAGCTTTCGACACTGCATGACGGCCCGAGAAGCCCCCAAGATCGTCCCAATAGGGCTCTCAGGCGGCCCGAGAAGGCCCCGAGACGGCTCAAGTGGTCCTGAAGACGGCCGAAGACTGCCCCAAGAGGGGCCAAGGAGAGACCAGAGGGGGAACACGAACCGGCATGTCGAGCCCTCCGCCCCAAGATGCCCCCAGAGACAGAGGCCCCCGAGAGGCCCCAAGGCACCCCAAAACCGCCTCCACGAGGCTCCCGAGTGGCCCCCCAAGGGATTCCTACAGGCATCAGGAGACTTCTGACCTACAGCCCAAGCACCGTGGTGAGATGGGCGGAAGATCACGACCGTGTCTAGACCTACCTCTCTCTCTCTATATATATGTGTATATATATATATATATACACATCGGTGTGCATACATATATATATATATATACACACACACACACACTGGAACCCCGAGCGCGCTTCGCCCGCGCGAGCTGAGATTCTAGCAAGCCCCAGGCCGTAACAAGTTCACAGATCCTCTGGGGTAGTTATCCACAAATGGCTCGAACATGAAGTACACCGAAGCGTCAAAAAAGACGCGGGTCGAACAAGTATCAATTACAGACAATGGCACACACATGCTATCCAATGCGAGCCAATGAAAAGCAACGAATGGAATAGAGC
>CAUYUJ010014523.1:79101-90782 GCA_963575745.1 Prorocentrum cordatum
TACTACTACTACTACTACTACTACTACTACTACTACTACTACTACTACTACTACGACTACTACTACTACTACTACAACTACTACTACTACTACTAGTGATGACATCTCCCCAAAATCTACCTCAAGAGCGTTTTTCAAGAGCTTGTCGTCGTCGTCGTGGGGCGCCTTCAACCTGTCGGTCCTCCGCTCCCTCGAGCTTCTCCCATCCTCCCTCCTCCTCCTCCTGTTCCGTCTACTCTTTATTTTCTTTCGTCATCATCAATCCCCTCCCTCTTATCCGTCCCAATCGTCCACAATGCATCCCCAAGCTCATCCTCTCCTTCCCACTGGAAACTGAAAACAGCAAAACCAATGGAACGAAACCCAGAAGCAGCGATGAACTCAAAGACCGACGCCTGAAATAAACACAAAAACAACAGGAACTGACATAGAAAAAGTAACAACAACAACAACAACAACGACGACGACGACGACGACAACAACAACAATAAATTTAAGACTGTTCGCTCCTATGTGCTTACGTGCCAATCAGTACGTATATCCCAAGCCCTCGGTACCCGCCCTCGTCGTTTCCGATCGTACCCCCTTGGGGGTATATCTTCCTTACCTGCCACGTGCATTGAGTGCAGCCGCTAAAACAAGGGAAGAGAAGACGGGTGGAAGGAGGAGGGAGAAGAATGGAACACGAGAGAAATTAGAAGCAGGGGGGCAAGGAGCAGAAAACAAGTGGTAGAACCAGACGGGCAGATCGGGTGGGCAGACAATGAGCGGGCAGGTCGGGAAGGCGGGCCCAGGCGACCAGGTCGAGCAGGCGGGTTGCTAAAGCGTGGGTCCTGCATCAATCGCGAGGAAATCTCGAGCGATAGCGCGATTCCCAAATCGGAAGAAAAACCAGAAGCGAGATCGTGATTCCTGAGCGCCGAGGGGCACATCGCCGGATTAAATTGCGAGGAAGTCCCACGCGAGAGAGCGACTCGTATACAAATTGTGAAGAAGTCCCGCGCGAGAGCGCGATTTGCGAATAAATTGTGAGGAAATATCAGGCGGGAGGAAATATCAGGCGGGAGCCGCTGTTGTTGTATACCGGCGGGGGCCAACCACACAGTTTGAGCCCCGTGACTTTCCCTGATAAAAAAACAGGGTGCGAGCCCTGGGGGAAGCACTTGAATAGAAAAAAAAAAAATGGAGAAAGACCAAACAATACGCAAGTGTGAGAACCGCAAGGCACGGGGACGAAGCAACAGGAATTCCGAATGGGGCCTCGAACCATGTGAGAGGTGCGCCAAAATGGCGCGGGGCCGCCATGCGAACCCTGCCACTGGGGCCTTCGGTGGAGCTCCCTATGGGGCCACGAACCGTGTGAGGGGTGGGCCAAAATAGCGCGGGGCCGCCATGCGAACCCTGCCACTGGGGCCTTCGGTGGAGCTCCCTACGGGGCAACATACCGTGTGAGGGGTGCGCCAAAATGGCGCGGGGCCGCCATGCGAACCCTGCCACTGGGGCCTTCGGTGGAGCTTGTGGGGCCACGAACCGTGTGAGGGGTGCGCCAAAATGGCGCGGGGCCGCCATGCGAACCCTGCCACTGAGGCCTTCGGTGGAGCTCCCTGTGGGGCCACGACGAACCGTGTGAGGTTGCGCCAAAATGGGGTTGCGCCAAAATAGCGCGGAGCCGCCATATGCGAACCCGGCCACCTGAAAGCATTTCGTGGAGCGCCCTATGGGCCCGACGAACCGTGTGAGGGGTGCGCCAAAATAGCGCGGGAGCCGTCCATGCGAACCCAGCCACGAAAGGGGCTTCCGGTGGAGCTTACGGGGCAAACGGTGCCACGAACCGTGTGAGGGGTGCGCCAAAATAGCGCGGAGCCGCCATGCGAACCCTGCCACTGAAGCTTTCGGTGGAGCTCCCTATGGGGCCACGAACCGTGTGAGGGGTGCGCCAAAATAGCGCGGAGCCGCCATGCGAACCCTGCCACTGGGGCCTTCGGTGGAGCTCCCTACGGGGCCACGAACCGTGTGAGGGGTGCGCCAAAATTGCGCGGGGCCGCCATGCGAACCCTGCCACTGGGGCCTTCGGTGGAGCTCCCTGTGGGCCACGAAGCGTGTGAGGGGTGTGCCGGAATGTGTGCGGTGGCGCCATGCGAACCCTGCCACTGGGGCCTTCGGTGGAGCTCCCTATGGGGCCACGAACCGTGTGAGGGGTGCGCCAAAATGTAGCGGGGCCGCCATGCGAACCCTGCCACTGGGGCCTTCGGTGGAGCTCCCTATGGGGCCACGAACCGTGTGAGGGGTGCGCCAAAATGGGGCGGGGCCGCCATTCGAACCCTGCCACTGGGGCCTTTGGTGGAGCACCTGGGAGGGGGGCCACGAACCGGGGTTGTGAGGGGTGCGCCAAAATAGCGCGGGGCCGCCATGCGAACCCTGCCATTGGGGCCTTTGGTGGAGCTCCCGATGGGACCACGAACCGTGTGAGGGGTGCTCCAAAATGGAGCGGGGCCGCCATGCGAACCCTGCCACTGGGGCCTTCGGTGGAGCTCCCTACGGGGCCACGAACCGTGTGAGGGGTGCGCCAAAATAGCGCGGGGCAGCCATGCAAACCCTGCCACTGAGGCCTTCGGTGGAGCTCCCTATGGGGCCACGAACCGTGTGAGGGGTGCGCCAAAATGCGGCGGTGCCGCCATGCGAACCCTGCCATTGGGGCCTTAGGTGGAGCTGTTTGTGGGGCCACGAACCGTGTGAGGGGTGCTCCAAAAATGGCGCGGAGCCGCCATGCGAACCCTGCCACGGGGGCCTTCGGTGGAGCCCCCTGTGGGGCCACGAACCGTGCGAGGGGTGCGCCAAAATGCGGCGGCGCCGCCATGCGAACCCTGCCACTGGGGCCTTCGGTGGAGCTCCGTATGGGGCCACGAACCGTATGAGGGGTGCGCCAAAATGGCGCGGGGCCTCCATGCGAACCCTGCCACTGAAGCCTTCGGTGGAACTCCCTGTGGGGCCACGAACCGTGTGAGGGGTGCGCCAAAATAGCGCGGGGCCGCCATGCTAACCCTGCCACTGGGGCCTTCGGTGGAGCTCCCTATGGGGCCACGAACCGTGTGAGGGGTGCGCCAAAATGCGGCGGCGCCGCCATGCGAACCCTGCCACTGGGGCCGTCGGTGGGACTCCCTACGGGGCCACGAACCGTGTGAGGGGTGCGCCAAAATAGCGCGGGGCCGCCATGCGAACCCTGCCACTGAGGCTTCGGTGGAGCTCCCTATGGGGCCACGAACCGTGTGAGGGGTGCGCCAAAATGCGGCGGCGCCGCCATGCGAACCCTGCCACTGGGGCCTTCGGTGGAGCTCCCTATGGGGCCACGAACCGTGTGAGGGGTGCGCCAAAATGGCGCGGGGCCGCCATGCGAACCCTGCCATTGGGGCCTTCGGTGGAGCTCCCTGTGGGGCCACAATCCTCGTGAGGGGTGTGCCGAAATGGCCCGAGGCCGCTGATGAGAGGAGGGGGGAGGGGCAGCGGGAGGAGGAGGAGGAGGACCCAACACCACAGGATGGTTGGGAACGATGGTCACTGGATGGGGGCGATCAACAATAATTGTTATTCAGTCGCGAGAACTCAACAACAACAACAACAACAATCACTTTACCCGAACGCTCAGTGTTCTCACCAGTGCCAGGGTTTTCATGCGACGCCAGCCAATACCCCCACTTTGTGGGGGGGGCAGTGCAAGCTCTACCAAATATCCACACGACTCTTCGCCACCACCCACACCCAGCTTCCCGCCCTATGACGTTCGGACACTTCACTTCGTGGCCTGCGGACGACCGTGGCTACTACACTGGCGTGGAGTACACACCCACAGAAGCTGTTAAGCCTACGTTCGTACACCCACAGAAGCTGTTAAGCCTTGTTAACCCACAGAAGTTGTTAAGCCTTCCACAGAACATCTGTTGCATATGATGCATATGGTACATGATACACATGATACACATGATACGTACTCACAAGATAGTTGATCACATCTTTAGGGCAAATTCCTGAGGGATGTGTGAATACACAAGAGAGAGAGGATATGGTTGTCCCGATGGTTGTCTCGATGGTTGTCCCGATGGTTGTCCTGATGGTTGTGGTTGTCCCGATCGTTGTCCCGATGATTGTCCCGATGTGTCCCGCATGGTATTATTTGACAGGGATGATGGCCCTGGCAGGTGCGCAACCGTTGTCGCAGAAGTTCGAAAAAGTTGCTCGCAAAGCCCGTTTGACAGAAATGTTTAAAAAGTGTTGGTTTTCCTACGAATCCGCAAGAGCGCGCGGGATGATATTTTGACATTTTTTTGTTGAAAAACCATTGGTTTTTTGATGTTTTTATGTTAAAATCGCTCCGAACACTAAGCTTTTGGAAGGATTTCGTCTTGCGCGCGCGAATGTCCACTTTACCTTATTTTTTGCAATGGATTCTTGAAATTTGATTATATTAGAACAAGAAATGTCATTTTATAGTGTTTTTTGCAAGGGAAAACGGATTACAACAAAAAAAAAAACAACCGGGGGGGACCGGATCTGGATCCACATCGTATTTACCTGAGGCTTCCTCACGAAAATGATGAAAAATGTTTTGCTTCTGGCTAGGCGGCGCAGGGGGGGGGGGCGCGCACACATGGGCCCAACAATAATTATTCTTTAGAATTAATAAATAATGTTCAACAAGAACAACAACAACAACAACAACAACAACAACAACAACAACAACAACAACAACAACAACAACAACAACAACAACAACAACAACAACAACAACAACAACAACAACAACAATTACTAGCACGTGGGGACCCTCCGTTCTCACCAGTGCCAGGGTTTTCATAGGAGGCGGGCAATACCCCCACTTTGTGGGGGGGCCGGTTCAAGCTCTACCAAATTTCCATACGACTCTTCGCCACCACCCACACCCAGCTACCCGCCCTATGACGTTCGGACACTTCACTTCGTGGCATGCGGACGACCGTGGCTACTATTCAGTGCCCCGCGGCCGACGACGACGGCGTGCGCGCGCGAAGAAAAAACGAATGTGTCCCGCATGGTATTATTTGACAGGGATGATGGCCCTGGCAGGTGCGCAACCGTTGTCGCAGAAGTTCGAAAAAGTTGCTCGCAAAAGCCCGTTTGACAGAAATGTTAAAAAAATGTTGGGTTTCCTACGAATCCGCAAGAGCGCGCGGGATGAGATTTTGACAATTTTTTGTTGAAAAACCATTGGTTTTTTGATGTTTTTATGTTAAAATCGCTGCGAACACTATGGTTTTGGAAGGATTTCGTCTTGCGCGCGCGAATGTCCACTTTACCTTATTTTTTGCAAGGGATTCTTGAAGTTTGGTTATGTTAGAACAAGACATGTCATTTTATATTGTTTTTTGACAGGGAAAGCGGGCGTCAACAAAACAACCGGATCCGGACTCCCCCGTTTTACCTGAGACCTCCTCACGAAAATGATGAAAATGTGGCTGCGGCCTAGGCGCGGCGAGGGGGGCGTGCACCAGGGGGCCCAACAATAATTATTCTTTAGAAGTAATAATATTCAACAACAACAACAACAACAACAACAACAACAACAACAACAACAACAACAACAACAACAACAACAACACAACAACAACAACAACAACAACAACAACAACAACAACAACAACAACAACAACAACAACAACAACAACAACAACAACAACAACAACGACAACGACAACGACAACGACAACAACAACAACAACAACAACAACAACAACAACAACAACAACAACAACAACAACAACAACCACAACCACAACCACAACAACAACAAAAACAACAACAACAGCAACAACAACAACAACAACAATCATCTTAAGACTGCTTGCTCTTATCTGCTCGCGCGTACCTCACCACGTATATCCCAGACCCCCGATACCCGCCCTGTTCGTCTGCGATCGTACCCCCTCTGGGGGGTACATCTTCCTGACCTGCCACGCGTATTGGGCGCAGCCCCTAAAAGATCACGAGCGACTGGGGGCCACGAAGGGCGAATATATGGGCCACAAGGGGCAGCGAGGGGACCACTGAGAGCAGCGGGGGGAGGCACCCGGGGCTACACTGGGGCCACGAAGGGCAGCAATGGGGCCATTGAGGGCACGAGCGACTGGGGGCCACGAAAGGCGAATACATGGGCCACAAAGGGCAGCGAGGAGGCCACTGAGGGCAGCAACGGGGCCACGAAGGGCAGCAATTGGGCCACTGAGGGCACGAGCGACGGGAAGGGCGTATATATGGGCCACAAAGGGCAGCGAGGGGCCACTGAGAGCAGCATCGGGGCCACGAAGGGCAGCGACTGGGCCACAAGGGGAGGGGCCACGAAGGGCAGCAATGAGGCACAAAGGGCGCGAGCGAGCAGAGCATGGGGCACGAAGGGCATGACCCTGACGGGCGGGCCGAGCGGGCGGATCGAATGTGAGTTTGCGTGATTAGCCAGGAAGTTTCCAGCGAGAGAGCGATTCCTAAGTAAATTTGAAAAAGTCCCCAGCGAACGCGCGATTCCTGAATGGCAAGAGCGCGGCGCCTGAGTAAATTGCGAACATATCTCAAGCGGGAGCGCGATTGAGAAGTCTCAAGCGAGAGCGGGGGACCGGAGTAAATTTCGAGGAAATATCAAGCGGGAGGCGTTGTTGTTGTAAACCGGGGACCAGGGGCACAGCTTGAGGAGGAAGATTTTCACACATAAATTATCCTGGCGAAAGACCCAACCATATGCAGTTGTGAATACCGCAATTGTGAATACCATCTTCGCCCGCGCTCCCTATGTGGCCACGGCTTCCCGCCGGAGCCCGACATGCTCAGGGACACGTTCGTGGCCGTCTTCGCGGGCGCCGACGACGACAAGGACGGCGTCCCTCTCACCGAGGAGCAAAAGCAGGAAAGGGCCTTGAGAGCCATGAGGGAGGAGGTGGCGTTGCACGTCGACAAGGCGGAGTACGACGCCCAGGCGCGGTTGTTGAAGCAGCACAACTATGGGGCCACGATCCTCGTGAGGGGTGTGCCGAAATGGCCCGGGGCCGCCATGCGAACCCTGCCACTGGCGCCTTCGGTGGAGCTCCAGTGGGGCCACGGTCCTCGTGAGGGGTGTGCCGAAATGGCCCGAGGCCGCCATGCGAACCCTGCCACTGGGGCCTTCGGTGGAGCTCCCTATGGGGCCACGGTCCTCGTGAGGGGTGTGCCGACATGGCCCGAGGCCGCCATGCGAACCCTGCCACTGGCGCCTTCGGTGGAGCTCCCTATGGGGCCACGATCCTCGTGAGGGGTGTGCCGAAATGGCCCGAGGCCGCCATGCGAGCCCTGCCACTGGCGCCTTCGGTGGAGCTCCCTTATGGGGCCACGATCCTCGTGAGGGGTGTGCCGAAATGGCCCGAGGCCGCCATGCGAACCCTGCCACTGGGGGCAGTCGGTGGAGCTCCCTATGGGGCCACGATCCTCGTGAGGGGTGTGCCGAAATGGCCCGAGGCCGCCATGCGAACCCTGCCACTGGGGCCTTCGGTGGAGCTCCCTATGGGGCCACGATCCTCGTGATGGGTGTGCCGAAATGGCCCGAGGCCGCCATGCGAACCCTGCTACTGCGCCTTCGGTGGGAGGCTCCCCTTATGTTCCACAATCCTCGTGAGGGTTGTGCCCGAAATGGGGTGTGCCGAAATGGCCCGAGGCCGCCATGCGAACCCTGCGACTGGCGCCTTCGGTGGAGCTCCCTATGGGGCCACGATCCTCGTGAGGGGTGTGCCGAAATGGCCCGAGGCCGCCATGCGAACCCTGCCACTGGCGCCGTCGGTGGAGCTCCCTTATGAGTCTACGATCGTCGTGAGGGGTGTGCCGAAATGACCCGAGGCCGCCATGCGAACCCTGCCACTGGCGCCTTCGGTGGAGCCCTCTATGGGGCCACGATCCTCGTGAGGGGTGTGCCGAAATGGCCAGAGGCCGCCATGCGAACCCTGCCACTGGAGCCTTCGGTGGAGCTCCCTATGGGGCCACGATCCTCGTGAGGGGTGTGCCGAAATGGCCCGAGGCCGCCATGCGAACCCTGCCACTAGGGCCTTCGGTGGAGCTCCCTATGGGGCTACGAAACGCTGTGCTGGGTGGGTGAAACGCAAGGAAGAGGGGGAGGAGGAGAGGAGGAGAGGAGACGCGGGCCACCGTCTCTTCAAAACGAGGACCCAACACCACAGGATGGTTTGGAAAAATCGACTACTACTGCCCGTACCACAACTACGACGACTACTACTACTACCACTGCTACTGCTACTGCTACTGCTACTGCTACTGCTGCTGCTACTGCTACTGCTACTGCTACTACTACTACTACTACTACTACTACTACTACTACTACTACTACTACTACTACTACTACTACTGCTACTACTACTACTAATGCTGCTGCTGCTGCTGCTGCTGCTGCTGCTGCTGTTACTACTACTACTACTACTACTACTACTACTACTACTACTGCTACTGCTACTGCTACTACTACTACTACTACTACTACTACTACTACTACTACTACTACTACTACACCTACTACCACTACTGCTGTTACTACTACGACTACGACTACGGCTACGGCTACTACTGCTACTGACTACTGCTAACTGCTGCTGCTGCTACTACTACTACTACTACTACTAACCTACTAATTACTACTACTACTACTACTAACTAACCTACTACTACTACTACTACTACTACTACTATCGACTTACTAATTAGGGTTTCTACTATACTACTACTACGACTACTCTACTACTACTACTACTATACTACTACTACTACTACTACTGCTACTACTACTACTACTACTACTACTACTACTACTACTACTACTACTACTACTACTACTACGTTACTACTACTACTACTACTACTACTACTACTACTACTACTACTACTACTACTACTACTACTACTACTACTACTACTACTACTACTACTAGTACTACTACTCTCATAACTACGACTACTACTACTACTACTACTACTACTACGACGACTACTACTACTACTACTACTACTACTACTACTACTACTACTACTACTACTACTACTACTACTACTACTACTACTACTACTACGGCTACGACCACGACTACTGCTGCTACTAAAACGACTACGACTACGACTCATAGCACTCCTGCTACTTCTATCACTACCACTACTACTACCACTACTACTACTACTACTACTACTACTACTACTACTACTACTACTACTGCTACTACTATACTGCTCACTGCTGCTACTCTACACTACTACTGCTACTATACTGCTCTACTGCTCTACTAATACTACTACTACTACTACTACCTATTAACCTACAAACTACTCCCTACTAACCTACGAGCTCGAACTTCTTAACTACTAACTTCGAACAACAAAGAACTACTAACTTATACTAACGAACTACTACTACTCCTTCTCCTCCTCCTCCTCCTCCTCCTCCTCCTACTACTACTACTACTACTAGCACTACTACACTACTACTACTACTACTACTACTACTACTACTACTACTACTACTACTACTACTACTACTACTACTACTACTACTACTACTACTACTACTACGGCTAATAATACTACTACTAGAACTACTACTACTCCGACTACTCCTACTACGCCTACTACAACTACTAATACTACTACTATGGCTACTACTACTACTACTACTACTACTACTACTACTACTACTACTACGACTGCTAATCCTACTACTTCTACGGCTACTTCGGCTACTACTACTACTATCACGAATACCAATACTACTACTACTACTACTACTACTACTACTACTACTACTACTACCACTACTACTACGACTACTACTACTACAACGACTATGACTAGTACTACGGCTACTACGGCTACTACTGCTACAATTACACGCACTGCAAGAACGACTACGACTGTCCGTACTACTACTAACGCTACTACAGCTACTACTACTACTACTACTACTACTACTACTGCTGCTACTACTACTACTACTACTACTACTACTACTACTACTACTACTACTACCTACTACTACCTACTACTACCACCTACTACTACCACCTACTACTACCACCTACTACTACCACCTACTACTACCACCTACTACTACCACCTACTACTACTACCTACTACTACTACGACTACTACTACTACTACTACTACTACTACTACTACTACTGCTACTACTACTACTACTACTACTACTACTACTACTACTACTACTATTACTGCTACTACTACTACTAATACAACCACGACGACTACGACTACTACTGCTTCTACTACTACGAGGGCTACGAATACTACGGTTACTACTACAGTGCTGCTACACGACTAGTACTTCTTCTATTACTACTACTACTATTACTTCTCTACGACTACGACTACGACTACGACTACGACTGCTACTACGACTACTACTACTACTACTACTCCTACTCCTACTACTACTACTACTACTACTACTACTACTACTACGACGACTACTACTAATACGACTACCAGTACTACGGCTGCTACTAATACGACTACTCCGACTACTACTGGTACGACTACTACTAGTACTACGACTGCTACGGCTACTACTACTACTACTACGAACTGCTACGGCTACTCTACTACCACTACACTCTACACATAACTCTTACTACTAATTACTACTACTACTACTACTACACTACTACTACTACTACTACTACTACTACTACTGCTACGACTTACTACTGTTTTTTTTTCTACTATTACTTCCCCCACTACTACTACTACTAATAACTTTTACTACTACGAAGAACAACTACTACTACTACTACTACTCACTACTACTACGACTACTACTACTCTACGACTACTACACGACTATACGATTCCCTAATACTACCACTACTGGACTACTACTTCTACTACTGCTACTATTCCTACTTCATCTACTACTTACTACTGGTGATTTTTTTTTATTTTTTTGCTACAACTACTACTCCTACTATTACTACTACTACTACGACCTACTACTACTACTACTACTACCTCCTCCTCCTCCTACTTCTATCACTACTACTACTACTACTACTACTACCACTACTACTACTACTACTACTACTACTACTACTACTACTACTACTACTACTACTACTACTACTATGACGACTACTGCTACTACTACTACTACTACTACTACTACTACCACTACTACTATTACTACAACAACTACTACTACTACTACTACTACTACTACTGTTACTACTACTACTACTACTACTACAACTACTACTAATGCCACTACTACGACTGCTACGGCGACGACGACGACGACGACTACTACGACCGGTACTATAACTACGACTAGGACTACTAGTAGCACTACTACTACTACTACTACAACTACTACTACTACTACTACTACTACTACTACTATTACGGTGACTGTTGCTACTACTACGACTACAAATACTACTACGACTACTACTACTACTGCTACTACTACTACTACTACTACTACTACTACTACTACTGCTACTACTATGACTACTACTTCTACTTCTAATACTTCTACTTCTACTACTTCCACTACGACTGCTACTACTACTACTACTACTACTACTACTACTACTACTACTACTAATGCGACTGCGACTACGACT
>CAUYUJ010014523.1:90882-98382 GCA_963575745.1 Prorocentrum cordatum
CCCCCCCACCCCCCCCCCTTCGGATCCCGGAAAAACCTGGTGGGGTCCACTACGATCGAACCCCCCCCCCCCCCCCCCCCCCCCCCCCCCTACTCACCGCCAGCAAACGACTCCCGGTCCCCACCACCGTCCGCATCACATCCCCCACTGGTGTTCCCAGCACTACTGTCCTCACCACCGCTGTCCCCACTGGTTCCACCACCGCCCCTACTGTCCCCACCAGTGGCCCCACCACTGTCGCACTGTCCCCGCTGTCCCCAGCACTGTTCCCACCACGGTTCCACTCTCCCCACTGTCTCCACGGCCCCAACCACTGCCCGACTATCCCCACTGTCCCCACTGTCCCACTGACTCCTCCGTTGTCCCACTGAGCTGTCCCACTGTTCCCACCACTGTCCCCACTGTCCCCACCACTGTCCCCACTGTACCTCTGTCCCATTGTCCCACCGCCGTCCTCGCCACCGCCTTCACCACTGTCCCCACCACCATTGTACCCTCCACTGTCCCACTTTTTCCACCTCATTCCCATTGTCCCCACACCACTGTCCCCACCACCACCGTCACCACCACTGTCCACTGTCCCCCCCTGTTCCCACCATTGTCCCCACCACTGTCCCCACCACTACCGTCCCCACCACTGTCCCACTGTCCCACTGCCCCCACCACTGTCCCGCTATCCCCTCACCACTGTCCCCACCAACACCGTCCCCACCACTGTCCGCACCCCCACCCGGTTTTCCGGATCCGGAGGGGGTTGGGGGGGGGGGGAGGGGTTCGAACCGGTAGTGACCCCCCCCCCTTTTCATGATGAGCAGGGGGGGGGGGGGGGGGGGGGGGGGGAGGGGTTTCGAACCTAGTGACCCCCCGTTTCCGAAGGGGGGGGGGGGGGGGCGGGTGGGGGGGGGGGGGGGGGGGGGGTGGTGGGGGGGGGGGGAGGGGGGGGGGGGGGGAGGGGTTCGAACCGGTAGTGACCCCCCCCCGGTTTTCCGCCAGCAGCGGTAGAACACGCTCTTTCATATGTTTGTATGTATGTATGTATGCATGCATGCATGCATGCATGTCTCTCTGTCTGTCTGTCTGTCTGTCTGTCTGGCTGTATGTATGTATGTATGTATTTATGTATGTATGTATGTATGTATGTTAGGTTGCCTGTACGTATGTATGTATGTATGTATGTATGTATGTATGTATGTATGTATGTATGTGTGTATGTATATATGTATATATGCATGCATGCATGCATGGATGTATGTATGTATATGTGTATGTATGTATGTATGTATGTATGTCTGTCTGTCTGTCTGTCTGTCTGTCTGTCTGTATGTATGTATGTATGTATGTTTGTATGTATGTTTGTTTGTATGTATGTATGTGTGCATGTATGTATGTTTGTATGTATGTATGCATGTATGTATGTATGTATGTATGTATGTATGTATGTTTGTATGTATGTATGTATGTATGTATGTATGATATGATATGATATGATATGATATGATATGATATGATATGATATGATATGATATGATATGTGTGTGCATGTATGTATGTATGTGTATGCCTGTCTGCCTGTCTGTCTGTCTGTCTGTCTGTCTGTGTTTCTTTATGTGAGTCTGTCTATATGTATGTATGTGTGTATGTATGTCTTTTTGACTGCATGATACATACATACAAACAAGACCGCATTGGCGCTTCGCGCCATGCACCTTGGTCCTTCAATTTCGACCTGCGGGCGGATTGAGAGAGCGATAGCTCCTTGTCTTGTTCGTCGCCGTCGTCGTCGCTACAACATGTGATTATGCCTCCTTCCCTCTTCCTGGTTCTCGCCTTGCCGTGAGAACTCTTCCCTGTTCTTCTAAGTTTTTGTCAGCGGAGGCTCTTCCTTTTAGGTGGGGGCCTTCTATAGGCCTCCTGGGCGCTTTGTGGGAGCCTCTGGGGGGTTTCTCGGGCCACCTTGCTGCGAAGCCCGATCTCCCTCAACGATCCGACCACGATTTAGAGTACTTCGGGGACGTTTTTTCTTTCTTCTCGCCCTCTGCGACGCGTCCGAAACGGGCTCGCTCGACGGGGGTCTCCAGGAGCTTCTGCCGCCGCCCCCGCGCTTTGTTCGGGCAGCTCTCGGGCCGCCGGCGACGCGATACAAGACCGCCCCCGTGCAAAGGGTCGGGCTTGCCGGGGAAAGGTCGAGCCTCGAGCGCCCGGGGCCCACTCGAGGCGGCGGCGCCAACTGCGCGCCTGAATCGGCTGTCCGACAGGGGGGGGGCCCGCTCGACGGGGGTCTCCCGGAGCTTTGGCTACCGCCCCCGTGCTTTGTTCGGACAGCTCTCGCGCCGCCGGCGACGCGATTGAAGACCGGCCCTGAGCAACGGGTCGAGCCTGCCAGAGGGAAAGGGTCGAGCCCCCCCAGGGGGCCCACAACGAGACAAAGAGCGCCTCGGGTGCCTGGGGCCCGCTCGAGGCGGCGGCGCCAACGACGCGTCTAGGGCGCATAATTGGTACCCTCTTCTAAGGAGCCGTTCCTGGACCTTTTCCGGGCACTTCTAAGTGGGCCCCAATCGTCTGAAAAAAGCCATCCGACTTTTTCGAGCTCCGCCCACTCTCGAGAAACCCCTTTCATGCGCGCGGCCAAGAAGGGCCGAATGCAGGCGCGCCAGGATTGGGCTTGGCCGACTACCGATATACCAGGCTTGGCCAGATAGGCGACGAGTTGCTTGGGCCCGGGGCGGAAATCACATCGATGCGGCTTGAAAAGTCCAACTTGGCTGGCACGCGCCAACCTGGCGGATTGGATCCGACCTGGCTGGGCCATCAACATAATGAGGGCACGATTCCAACTATACTCGACCAGCCTGGGCTCGTTACAGGGGCCGCCCCCAAGCCGAGGATCAATGCTCTGCATCGACTCATCAACATATCGTCAAGCCAGGCCTCAGCTCCTGAAGCCTTGCACACTCAGTGTCTGAATACCAAACATCGCGGGGGAGCCCTAACCGTGCCAGGCTGCTATTCTTCAGCCCGTCATGAAGGGGCTCGAGGCTGGTGATGTGGTCGTTCATTCTCAGGTCTAAAACTTTCAGGCTGCAGTTCTTGGCCAGCATATGCCCCAGGAGGTGCACTTCGAACTCGCCGAGGCCACAACGCGCGAGGTCGAGAACTTCCAGGCGGCTCGCGGTCCCCGCTCGGATCAGCCCCTCCACGAGGGGCGCGATGCTCCACAGGTGGGAGTTGTAATACAAAAACAATTTCTTCAGCGTCTTGTTCTTGGCGAGCACGTCGCGCAGCGGGGACAACTCGGTGATGCAGTTACGGCTTAGATCAAGCTGCTCCACCTCCTGGTTGACTGCGAGCGCCGCTGCGAGGCTTGCCCATGTGCGTGTTTTCAAAACTCAAAGCCTTCGACGTCAGGTCATAGACCCTCTCGTTCATCTCCTCGTAAGCCTCTGCCAGCTCGATGAGGATACTGAAACAACGCCGCGGTGAGGTTCATGGCAGCAGCCGTTCCCAAGCTACCGTTGAAAGTGAAAGTACCGCTGGCCTCATGGACGCTGGCGAACCATGATAGTACAATCTGTACAACGTCATCGGCCAGTATGTCGAACATCAGGATCCCACCGATTCTGCACTTGCAGCGAGCGATGCAACATGTTCTCATGCCGATGCCGTCCAGGGCGACGAGCCAGCAGCACAGGCAGGAGAGCCCCAGGCAGCCCCAGATGACGCCCACCAGCCAATCCGGCAGCGGGTTCTTCTTCTCACCAGTCAGCCACGTGTCCTTGTCGAAAGCAAAGGCGAAGGCAGTGAGGAGGTCTGCGTCGTTGGCCCAGCTCGAGATGAACAGCAGAGACTTGGCCTGCCTCCTCTCCTGGAAGTGCACGCGGCGCGCGAGCAAGAGGCGGATCATGGTCTCGGCAAGCCGCCACGGGGGGAAGCGGAGGACCAGCCACGCCTGCTTGCGAAGTGCTTGAGCTTTGCCAAGATGGCTTGAGCCAAAATGGCTACGGAAGTACTTCGGGGACGTCTTGGAGCCATCTTGGACATACAGGGCCTCCCTTTGCGCCATCTTGGGGCCCTGTTGGGCTGTCTTGTACGAAGACGGGGCCCATGCACCGTATCATGTTTGGACTTCCTTCAGGCGCCGCTCCAACGCGGGCGGCACGCTGCATAAACTCGCTCCGAGGGCCGATTCGCGCTGGCGCCGTCGGAGCATCCGCCGCTCCTAGATAATCCCAAACGGCGCCGGCGCCAATCATGACGTTACCTACCGCGTCCACCCTCCCCACCCAGTCACGGCCGCTATCGGCAGGAGAAAACGGTCTCTGGAGCCTGCTGTAGGAACAGCGCCCTACGCTGAGGCGACCCATGACTTCTGAAGGGGCCCGGGGAGGCAAAGAAATCGATACAGGTCCCAGAGGCTCCTCTATTTACCCTACTTCCTGGATTGACCTCTTCCCCTTCATTTCCAATCTGCTCGCTTCTTTCATGACAATCAGCGTGTGTCCGTGTTTGTGCAGTTCTCCCCTCCCGACACCACGACTGCCGAGACGGGCCGGTGCCCTCTCGGAGGAGCGGCGGCAACTGCCGCCACCCGTAGCAGGCACCCCCAATCCAAGGCATCCAGGGCATCGAGAACGGGAAGTCTGTCGGAATCGTGGTGCCCCTTCTGGTGCTCCAGAGGGCCCCTCGATGGCCCCAAGACGGCTCGAGGGGACCCAAAGAGGGCCCCTAAGACGACCCAAGAGAACCCAAGAAGAGCCCGAGACGGCCCCAAGACAGGGAATACAAACTGACATTTCGAGCTCTCCGCCACAAGATGACCCGAGACCGCAAACAGGTCCCCAAGAGGCCCTCGAGGTCCCCAGAGACCTACCAGAGGCCCGAAAGAAGCCCCCAAGAAGGCCCCGAGGAAGAGCCCTCCAAAAGGCCGTCGAGAGGCACTCCAAGAGGTCCTCCAAGAAGGCCCGAAGAAGCCAAAATCATTCATGTTCCTATGTTTTTGCACGTTCGGCCTTCCGACGGCCCGAGACGGCCCACGAGCCCCCAAAGGTCGCCCCAAGATCGCCCAAGAGGCATCCAAGTAGGCCCCAGAACGGCCCAAGAAGCCCCGAAGACGGCCCCAAGAGGGCCGCAAGACAGCCCCAGAGACCTCGAAGACGACCAAGATGGCCTCCAACATGGCCCTGGAGCACTCCAAGAGGGCCCCAAGACGGCTTCCGACGGCGTCAGGCGGGCCAGGAGGCCATCAAGACGGCCCAAGATGGCTCGAAGATAGCTCAAGACGGCCCAGGAGGCCCCCAAGATGTCTCCAATACGGCCATTGACTGTCCGAGGCTTCTGAAGGAGTTGGGCATTTGTCTCTTTTCGATCCTCCGAGCGCCCGAGACGGCCCAAGAGCCCCCATGGATCGCCCCAAGATCGCCCACGGCCTTCCAAGATGGCCCCTGGACGGCCCAAGAGGCCCCGAAGACGGCCCCGAGAGGGCCGCAAGACGGCTCAAGAGGCCTCGAAGACGCCAACGATGGCCTCAAATATGGCCCTGAAGCACCCCAAGAGGGCCCCAAGTCGGCCCAGGCCCCCAAGACAGCTTCCGACGGCGTCAGACAAGCCAGGAATGCCCTAAGATGGCCAGAGAGGCCTCCGAGAAGCCCCAAAAGGCCCCCGCGAGGCCCAGGGAGGCCCCCAAGATACATCCAAAAGGCTCCAGGAATCTCCTAAGAGGCCCCAAGAGTGTCCCCAGAGGCTCCCAAGATGCCCCCCCCCCCCCTCCTCCTCCTCCTACTCCTCCTCCTCCTCCTCCTACTCCTCCTCTTCCTCCTCCTCCTCTTCCTCCTCCTGCTGATCTTCCCCACCATCCTCCCCCGAGTGTTTCCCGAAGGTCTTCTGCAAAGGCTGAAAGAGCGAAGGCCCGATAGCTTGGTAGAGCCCTTGCCACAACGCTCGGCCATATTGGCGATTCCAAAAGGCAGGGGGCGGCGGTGATTCGCAGTAGGCGTCTTCGATCCTCAGTTGTCTAGACGTTAAATAAATCATAGCCGAAATCCATCAGCAACACGGGCCAGCGGACGCAATCTGGGGCAGGAGCGTGCTGGGTCCAGAAGAAAGGCGGCGCTGCCGATAATTTGTCAAACTGTCGCCATTATCACCCTCCTTCTGGTCGCGCTCTCCAGCCCCCCCCCCGGATGCGATTTGCTCTGTCGGACGCTCACCAGTGGCTAAGTAATGCAAGAGTGAATGCACTGAGTTTGGGCGCAGCCACTTGCAAAATATTCCGGGTCTATGCAGACGCGGAATGCGAGCAGGAAATGGTGTAACCACAAACCTAACCCTGGACCCGCGTCGGACGCTGGGGAACAAATACTGATGCCACGTGTTTCGTCGACCCAAACTCCGCCATTAGACAGCGCCTCCCAGAAGCTTTTGGTCGTCCCCATGGCGCCCAACAGCGCGTCCAACGAAGCCCAATAGCGTGCAAAGCGGACGTGACGCGCCTCCCTCATATGGCGCACAGCGGGAGCTGTTGGCCGCCACTGGGGGCTCTTAGAAGGTATGCAGCACTATTGAGCGCCACTGGGCACTGTTGGACGCGGTGCGCGCGCTCTTGAGCGCTGTTCTCCGATACACCTGAAAACAAGACGAGCGGAAGCTACCGTGACTGACTACATCCAATCCGCCCTCCCCGCGGGCCATGGACGCGGCACCGAGGCAGCGGGGCGCATCTCCGTGGGATCACGCCGCGGGTCTCGAGCCCCTCCCCCAGCATCGCGTGCGTCTTGCCCGAGTCCACGGGGCCCAGGGCGAGCACGAGGGCATTATGCCCGTCCACCTTCGGGGGGGGGGGAAGCTCGGAGAGGGGTACCACCACAGTGTGAGAAAGGGCTGCCGGGACGCCCGCCCGACCCGAGCAGACCGCAGCGCATCGCCTCCCGAGCGGCCTGGCCAACGAGCGCCCGCCTCCGGGCATCTACCACAGAAGGTGCCTGGGGCGCGCGCGTCGCCCCTCTGGGCGCCGCGCACACGCAGCGTCTGTGTGCTGGGGTGACGCTGATGGCAGAGGCAAAGACTGAAGGAGCAAACATCTGCAGAATCCTAAACTCGTCCTCCTCCTCCTCCTCCTCCTCCTCTCCTCCTCCTCCTCCTCCTCCTCCTCCTCCTCCTCCTCCTCCTCCTCCCCCCCTCTTCCTCCTCCTCCGAGCGACGATCAGAGACGAACCCTGCGCGGGATGGCATAACGACCTTGCGCGGCGGCTTACGCGGGTCGCTGGCGCGGCACACTTGATTGGAAACGGAAGCGAGGGCGCTTTCGCGCGACCTTACGCGGGCAGCAAGGGCGCGAAGGTCGGTGCAGTTGGACCCGTTTGCGCCGCTCACCTGCAGTAGGTCCGCACGGATGTTTTGGATCTGCGCTGAACCCCCATTTCAACGCGCGCGGGGCGGGCGAGGAGCGCTTCCGGAGGCGCCGCCGAGAGGCCAAGCGCCGATCCAAGCAATCCGCGGGGAGCTCCG
>CAUYUJ010014523.1:108382-133382 GCA_963575745.1 Prorocentrum cordatum
GCCGGCAGCGCTCAACGGTGAAGGCCGGCGGCGGGGTCGCCGCCAGTCGACGTGACGCGAGCATACCGTACGGCCTCACTCAAGAAGGGAGTGCCAGCACCACGAAGTACCGAAGTGACATCTCCTTGCCAAGCTGGGAAGGCACGCGAACCAGACTCAGATTAGGTAGTTGATTACTTCGCGCTCAACATTATATGTGACGATTGTGAAGCTACCATGGCCTGGTGGAAAGCGATGATGCGTCCTGCCCGCCATACAATCAAAAGCGGAAATAGACCCGTCGAGGGCGTACATCAACCCCGAGCTCGGGACGCATCAATGCATCAATAGCTGGCACTCCCCGAACGCGTGGCCAACAAGCGTGCGGAGTCAAACAGGCGACGTTGGGGACCCTGCATAAATATAAACTGTGGCCACAGTGCCCATCAGAGAAATCCGCGCGGAAATCCGAAAAGGTATGCTTCATACAATGTTTTGTTCTTCCCGTGCGGGGTCAAGCGGGTGGCGTGGTCCCGGGGACCGAAAGCGGCCCTCGGAGACGGACTCAGGCAAGAAACCTTCTCGAACCCAGAACTCTCGAACCTCGCCCCCCCCTCCCCCCTTCTAACTAAAACCAGTGCTGGGCCACCTCAGACCCTTAGATGACTCCAGAAGGGGCGCACCTTGCATTGCATATTTGGCTATACTTCCGGTCCCAATTCCTTCAGGGCATGCCCCCAGGGCCAAAGGTTGGGGATCTTCTGACCCGGGTCAATCCAGACCCGGGTCAGCAGGAAACCAAAAAACTGCAATGCATGGAAAAAAACTGCAACGCAGGTCTTCGCAAACCGGGGTCAACCAATAGGCGCAGCCGCCTCGCGGCCACGAGCGGCTCGCTGACCCGGGTCAGCCAGAGGGGGACTTCGCAGGATCCTGCAGGATCCGGTGCCCTGGCTCACCCCCGTTTGCACTGACCCCCGTCTCTTAGGCCCCGAAATGCTTATTCTGCTATACTTCCGGTCCCAAGTCCTTCAGGGCATGCCCCCAGGGCCAAAGTGGGAGAACGGACAGAGCGGGTGTCCCGGGGGCACGAGCCGTTCGCGGAGGCGTGTGCTGGGGACAGAACAACCGCCACACTCAAACCGCCACCTTCTGCTCTTCTAAGGGGGGGGCAACGCTGCCTTCCTAGACAGCCTTGGGTCGTGACAACAAAAAAACACGACGGACGAGTTCCGCTATTCTCGGCCTCCGGGGGCCCTCACCGACCCCCGTAACCGTCCCAAACCACACAGGATGAAAAACCAGTCCTGGGGAATGGGTCGAGACCTGTCGGGGTCGACGGTCGACGTTATGAAAAAGTCATGGCGTCGGGGATCTTGGTTGTGTGTTGCCTGAGCTGCACAAGCGAAGCAGAAACCCCGCCCCACTCTCCAATCCCAGGGGGGCAAGGCTGCACTGCATGCTCCCCGAACTGCGTCCCAAAACGTGTTGCAACGGCGGCTAGGCAGGGCAACTGCGCTGGCGGAGGGCTACCTAGACGGGGGTACCGTTGTAGCGAATTGTGCCACCATGGAGGAGGGAGGGGGCCCATCTCCATGGCTCCCCCCGGCGGGGCTACCTTCGAATTGCCCCGAAAGCCCACCGAGACGGAACGAGAGGCCGTCTTCCCCGCAGCGCCGGGGAATCGCCACGTGGACAGTCGGCATCGTCTCTGAGACGCCACTGTGCCACCTCGGGCACTTCTGCTGACACGTCGGGGGCGCGCAAACATGAATTAGCGATCCATGGATTTGGCGCGCGGTCACCAAGTCCATGGACCGGGGGATGTGCCCTCCCCGAAATTCGGCCTGTGCCGCCTCGTCCGGCGGCGGAAATCCGAAATTCCCCATGTTAAACGGGACCCGTCGCTAACGCACGCCCCCCTGATCCATGTTTGCGATCGCCTGAACATGTTGGATCGCGTCTCTCGAGGCAAAACGCCTAGGTCTGATGCCCCCCGAGCGTCGCAGAGTCGCAGAAGCTGCGAGTCGGCGCGCCTGGCGTCGTCCCCCCGTGGCATTGGCAGCCTGGGCGGCCGCCAACGGCCGGCAAGCGCCCCCGCAAACTTTTGCGCGACGGGTCTGGGGATCGGCAATCGTCTAACCCACAATAGCAGATACCAGCGCCGTACCCTTGATACACTTCTTCGCCATCTCGACATCGGCGCGCGCACGCAGACGTCATGAACACGACCTGTAAGGAAATTACTGCTAGCGGGGGCAATTCCAAACTCGGCTCGTACGAACAGCACATACGTGTGTAACCAAGCCCGCCTTGCGAAGCCACCAGGCTGGGCGGAGGAGGCTGTCTTAACTACGTATGAGGGGCCCCGATAGGGAGGGACTGGCATAGGGGGGGATGCATCGACCTGGAATCGGTGATACATCGCTGATAAATCGGCGATAGACCCCCGATAGTGAATCCGCACCTTCCTGGGCGGGTTGGTGCTATCAGACCCCTATCGGCGATCAATGGGCGATTGGGGGTCGATGCACCCCTCCCCCCTATGCCTACCCCCCCTGAACGAACCTGGTACGCTCAGTAACTACGCAACATACACTGTTGGCGTGCTTGTTTCGCGACGAAGGCAGACGTTCGCTCTAAATTGGTAAACGCACGCCTCCCCCAGACACCAGAGTGTACCTGCTAAAACATATCAGCATGTGCACACCAGAAACAAAAAAACTGTCTTCCCTACTTGACATTGTAATCTCGACCTCGGAGGTGCCACGGGCATGTCATCGGCTCCCACGCTCCCAGGGGCACAAACCCTTAGCAAGGCCGCCATCCCGTGTGAAACATAGCGGGTCGCTCCCACGGCAACGATCTCTCGTAAATTGCATTGGGTTCCCACTCCCAAGGCCACGAGTCCACGACCCATCGTACACACGGTCCTGGCAAACCGACGCCACCCGACGCCACTCGGCATTTTATAGGTCCACTTCGAAGTGTGGTAAATCGACGATGCCAGATACCAGGACTCGGGGGCGTCCAATAGGAGGGCGTCCAAGAGTGGGGTTTGCGAAACATGGCCCGAGGCATGTGCGCGGCCCAGGGGACGTGTTGAAATTGAAGAAGAAGCGCGATCCACCGTCGCTGGCATGACATATGTCTACGAGGGGAGTGTCGGAGTCTCAGAAACCAGGGACCCCCGCCAAAAAATGCACAGAGGGGGTCCTCAGAAACCGGGCCTCGCCCCCAAGATCCAGGAGGTCCGAATCCCCACCCCCGCCCCCCCGCGCAAGGGAAGGGAGGAGGGGTAGCGACCCCCCCCCTCCCAGTCGCCGCCGCCGCCGCCGCCGTCGTCGTCGTCGTCGTCATCGTCGTCGTCGTCGCCGCCGCCGTCGTCGTCGTCGTCGTCGTCGTCGTCGTCGTCGTCGTCGTCGTCATGGTCGCCTTGAGGGACGGAGGGGTTTCTTGACCCCACCCCAATACTTATCCCGAGGCGTTTAGGTGGTGGGAAGGGGGGGAGCTGACCCCCCCCCTGCCAGCAGGGTCAGAAAACGCTCTTTCAAAGTTTGAAGAGCGGGCCATGACATCGAGGAAGATGTCATGACCCAGGCCATGACATCCACCCCGCCCATCACCCCCCTCGTGGACGCTCCCGAAGAGCAGTTGACTCGAGCCCTCTCGGAATAGATCAAAATTAGAGAAATCCAAAGTTGGAGCAGTCCCGCTCGGGGACAATACCGTAGGCCCGCGCTCTGGGGGTAACCAGAAACACCGCCGCTCTCGAGAAACGCTGGAGGAGGCCCACGGAGTGACGCCACGCGCGGGAAGAGGATCATGAAGTGAAGCGAAGAGAAGCGAAGCGCGCAGATCCGCGGAGGTCGGTGAGCAACACAGCATCAACGTGACACAAGTCCGACGACCCATCCCATCAGCGTGGTACTGTTAAAGACGCTCCGAATGAGTGGCACGCGCAGTTCAAATGATGACGAGCGTAATTAACATTGATGCTCTTAGCCCTCCCCAGATGGGCAGCAGCAGCATCACCACCACCGGGAGCAGGAGAGGACGAGGAGGACAAAAATACGAAGAAGAGAAGGGGCAAGGAGGTGCAGGGAAAGCAGCAGAAGGGAGGACAACGACGACGTGAGGGCGACGGGGGGTGGCAGGTAGGAGTCGGCAGGAGGAGATGGGAGGAGGTGGGCGTCCGAGGGAGTCCACGCTGCTTCCTCGATCCTCGGTCGGTCCTCCTCCTCGACCCTCCTCCTCGGTCCTCCTCCTCGACCATCCTCCTCGACCCTCCTCCTCGATCCTCCTCATCGATCCTCCTTGATCCTCCTCCCCTCATACTCCTCCTCCTCCTCCTCCTCCTCCTCCTCCTCCTCCTCCTCCTCCTCCGCCTCCTCCTCCTCCTCCTCCTCCTCCTCTTCCCCTCCTGCTCCTCCTCCTCCTCTTCCTCCTCCTCCTCCTCCTCCTCCTCCTCCTCTCCTCCTCCTCCTCCTCCTCCTCCCCACCTCCTCCTCCTACTCCTCCTCCTCCTCCCCCTCCTCCCCCTCCTCCCCCTCCTCCTCCTCCTCCTCCTCCTCCTCCTCCTCCTCCTCCTCCTCCTCATCCTCCTCCTCCCGATGCTCCTCCTCCTCCTCCTCCTCCTCCTCCTCGGTCCTCGGTCCTCGATGCCTTCCACTCCCCGCCCGTCCTGCACTTCTGGAGAAGGCCCTGGCCTGGCCTTACGACACCTAAGAGAGAAGGCTGGACCTCCGCGGAAGAGGCCTCGTGGCTCCGAGAAAGCTCATGGCGGCGCTCCCCCCCCATGCAGCCTGTGTGCCGTCCTCGCCGAACACCCTGCTGAAAAGGAAGTTCCGTTCCTGCGCGCTGTGAGCATCGCTTACCTATCCTCGTTTCCCTCTGGCATGGCTCATCTCATGGCCCCAATGATTGATCCACCACCCTAGATGGGAACAAATGCTGTTCCCTTCTGGTTTCGTGGGGCCCAGCCCCACCTTGGGGGTCTGGCTGGCGGGGCTGAGATCCCATGGCCCAAGTGGGGATGGGCATCGGTTGAACGATGCTGACGCTACGGGCTGACTATGCCTGTCGTGGGACACGGGACGGGGTCCGCCAAACGATGACCGCCTCGAGAGGGCTCTGTTCGAACTACGCGGCGGCAGTTTGGAACCCGCTATCTATCGAGCAGGGACCAACCGTCCTCGTGTTCCTATAGGCCTACATCGACATGTTCTTAAAATCAAGGCACATTCGAATTAGAAGGGCACTGCTCTTCGAACACAAAGCCGATGGTTTGTAACGAGACGGTCTGGCATTCGGTGCAAACAACAGAAGGTTCTTGGCACTTCTCTAGTGGTCCTATAAGCGAGACGGGACTCCTCGTCACTGCTTGGACCTACGCACACCCCGAAAGAGCGGACAAGAGGAAGGTCCGTCCATCAGCAGCAACCCCGGTAACCCGCACTCTGTGCTGCGCGGCGACGGAGAGGGAGAAAACGGGAACGAGAAGCAGACGGGCGACGGCGACGGCGCAGGCTGGAAGCCAAGGCCGGCGGGACAAAGCAGAGGCTCCTCCTCCTCCTCCTCCCGTGGCCCGGCCGAGCACCGTGGAGCCGAGCCCCCTCGCTCTGCTCTGCGAGCCCGGCCGCCGATCGCAGCGGCAGTCAGAAAGCAGCTCACGGAGGCTGCTGGTCGTTGCCGTGGCGCCCAATGGCGCGCCCCAGCAGAGGGCGAAAGAAACACCCCCACGATAATTAACCACCCCGAAAGGCGAGGCCGTTTGGTGAACGCACCCAGAGAAGGAACCGAGCAGGGCAGGGCTGGTTGGGGAACGCCCAGGGCCGTTTAGCAACGGGTTCGGGTGGTTCTTCCTCCCTTGACCCATCGCATCGCGCGCAAAGCGGACATGATGCCTATCCCTCCCATTGCACCACTGGTCGCTGGTGGGCGCTATTGGGGCGCCACTGGAGCGCTACTCAGCGCTGCTGGGCGACATTTGAGGACGATTCGCAGACATACACTCTCATCCAAGACGAGCGGCCTCCGTTGCCATCGATCGGACGTCCATTCCCCGCGCAGTCTTCGGTCTCGCGCGTGCAGTTGTCAGGAGAGCCCATATTCGAATCGATTAGTCGACTCGGCGATCGACATGAATCGGATCGGCCGAAATCGGCAGCCGAGTCGGGAAAAGTCAAATCTCGGCGGAAATCGGCAGGCCACCATGCCTCCAATGAGAGATCGGAACCCAAACCGAGAACCCAAACCGGAATCCCAGGTCGAACCGAATCGGAACCGGAAGGAATCAGTGTGCACAGGTCTAGGGGAACAGCAAGTGGCATAAACATAAAAACTCGGAGGTCCGCGCAGATCTCTCGGATCAACGCTGGGGCCCCCCAGCGGCGCCTCTGGCGCCGCCCCTGGCGCGCTCCGCGCGACAGGGAGGGGGGTCCAGCGCCGATCTGAGAAATCCGCGCGGACTTCCGAGTTTGTATGTTTGTGCCACTTTTTGTTCCCCTCAGGTCCGAGCGATCCCAAGCTCCGTGACTCACCAGCGGCAGTGCCGCGGCCTCTGCGGAGGGGGAGCGGGGAGGAGCGAGGAGGAGCGAGGTGCGACGAGGAACGAGGAAGGGCGAGGAAAAGCGAGGAGGAGCCAGGACGCGCGAGGAGGAGCGAGGAGGAGCGAGGAGCGGGGTGCGCTCGTCGAGCTCCCGCCGCTGCCGGGGGCCGACCCGTCCCAGGGCCCCCCCGGAGCGCGAAGCCAAGGGGGGCACGGGCGAGCCCTCTGCAGGGGCAGAGGGGCCCGCCTCTCGGAGCTCCTCCTCCGTCCTCCCCTTCCTCCTCCTCCTCCTCCTCCTCCTCCTCCTCTCCTCCTCCTCCTCCTCCTCCTCCTCCTCCTCCTCCTCCTCCTCCATCTCCTCCTCCATCTCCTCCTCCTCCTCCTCGTTCTACTCCTCCTCCTCCTCCTCCTCCTCCTCCTCCTCCTCCTCCTCCTCCTCCTCCTCCTCCTCCTCCTCCTCCTCCTTCTCCTCCTCCTCCTCCTCCTCCTCCTCCTCCTCCTCCTCCTCCTCTTCCTCCCCCTCCTCCTGCTTCTCCTCCTTCAAGGCCCGACCACAAGAGAAACCTTCCACAAGACAACCAACCCTAAGACCCTAAGATATACATGAAATGTTTGGTATGCGGACGTCACGTTTTCCATCGAAGAACCATCGGAACCCAAGAAACGCAGGGCACCCTTGAGGCAAGCAGGGTGTTTCCTGGCACAGGCCTCCGATGTGAGGATCCGCGGCAAGGATGAAATGGCCTTGAGTCGCACGGGGCCGGCCAGCGAAAGTCGCCAAGGATAGGCCGAAGGGGCAGGGGTGCAAAGGTAACCTTGGAGGGTCGGAAATCCTTACTGTGCGGCTTGACCGTAACACTGCAAGTCAGACTTCTAAAACGCCAGCCGGGGCTCAGAGTCCGGAGGATGTCTGCAGCCAGGTGGTGAGCCCCAGCGGGGTTGCCCGATACCAGCGTCGATTGGATCTGCAGGGGAGGGGTTGCGAGGCGTTGGAGCGTCCAAGATGGCCTCGGCGAGGAAGCAAATATCACCGATGTTACCAAGATGTTAGCCACATGTTTGCCTCATGGGGGAGTAAAAAGTAGCACGGCAAGCCGTACCATGCATTACGCCTTAAGCGTACTATAGTAACCCATGACTTCTCCATACTGTAGGTATGAGCGAGTAAACAAAAGATAAAACATGGGAAGAGGGGCTGCATCGTGGAAGAAATGCACGTCTCCTTTTTTGTGGATGCGATAGTGCCTCACGGATGAGGCAGTCAAATCGAGCGGCGCCGCTTGAGCCAAGCGGCGTCGGGACGCAGGCGCGTCCCTCCTATCTCGCCTTTGGCCTCTGTTCAAAGTGGGGGGGTCAAATTTAGGAGCTTCCCTCCTTTGATTGATCTCCTCCAGGAGGGTCCTAAGATGGCTCCCGAAGCTCCCCCCCGAGACCGCTCCGAGAGGTGCCCAGGAGGCCCCAAGACGACCAGGCTTCGACGAGAAGGCCAAAATCACTGATTGTACTAGAAGTTTTGGCCACATCTTGGCATCCTGGGGAGGGGGGGCCTTATGTTGTGCATTGCGGTCCCTCCTTTGATCGATCTCCTCAAACAGTGCACCATTGATTATACTAAGATGTTGGCCACAGTTTGGCCTGATGGGGGGGATAATCACACCAGTCCTTTAGGGCGTGAGTGGCCTGGAGAGCTTCCTCTTCCAACAGTACATCTTCCCCTTCGAGGATGGGTTTATCACTGTTCTTTCTTTCCAGCTTCCCTTTTAATAAACACTGCCTCCCCCAGGCGACCAGCAGCCAGCCAGGACCAGTGCGACAACCCTCCGGATCCCGGTCCACAACCAATGCGAAGCACACCTTGAGGCAGAGTCTTGGGTCATGCTCGTGGTCCCCGCGAGCACTCTGTAGTGTTTTTGGCCGGGACGGCGGGGCTGCCCTCATGTTGCCTGCTTTGCGCAAGGCCACCATCCCTGTCAAAAACAATACAACATGCACTTCGCGGCTACGTCTGAAGCATGCGCGAACACCCCGCGATCACGGTCAATTTGCGTTTGACAAGGACCGCGGGGGTGCTGGCATATTGTCTGCTGTGTGCAGGCCCACCAGGTACCATCATGGCCTCCCCGCCACGATTGTGCACTCCTTTTCGACACAGATGGTGGGGGGCGATGCGGTTCCCGATGTGTGCTGTCACGTGCGCGGGCGCACCTGGCACAATCTGCGCGTGCCCCGGACGTATCGCACCTGGCGCTGCTGGAGCATGCGGCACACATGGCGCACGTGGAGCACGTGGCGCATCTGGCGCGCGAGGCACGCCTGGCACGCTTGGGCCACAGGTGTGCCTTGCGCAGCTAGAGCGCCTGGCACGCGTGGCGCACCTCGCCCCATCGCGCACAAGGGGTCCGCATTGGTTCCCAAGAGCTGCCCATCCATGGACGGCCGCTGCACATGCTGAGGCCCGTGTGCTCCTTGTTTTGAGAGGGCGGGCAGGAGCGAGCGAGACCGCCCTCGGGCGGGGAGGGTGTCGTGATCCCTGTTCTCCGTCAACACCACCTCCCCCAGGCGACCTGCAGCCAACCAGGAACAAGGAGACCAACCTCGGGCCCTTTCGCTTCCAGCCCCGAGGCGGTGCAGGGCCAGACCGTGCGGTGACCTCGGGATCCCTCAGAGAGACCCCGCCGCACGGACCGCCGCCGCACGGCCGCGAGACGTCCTCGGAGAGGGGCCCCGGTCCCAGCACGCGTGGGGCCACCCCGAACCCCAACGGACTAACCACACGGTGCTGTCACCGCACCGCTCGAGGGCCCCCGATCGACCCTCGACCCTGGAACCTCCAACATCGACCCTTTTTCTGGCCATCCCTGGTCAGGAAAAGCGAGGTCCACTGTGGGGCAGAATCGTGGGTCGGGGCGCGAGCACCTCGTATAGTTTCTGACAGGGACGGCGGGGGTGCCGTCATGCTGCCTGCCGTGAGCAGTGCCACTATCCCTTCCAGAAACAAGACAACATGCAATTCGAGTCAAAAGATGGATCATGCGCGGCCACCCCGCGAATCACTGCGCATTGGAATTTGACTGAGACGGCGGGGAGGCTAGCATGTTACCTGCGATGTGCAGGCCCACCAGACGCTATGATGGTCTCCCCCGCGCGATTGCTGACTGATTTTCGACAAGGGTGGTGGGGGCCGATGCGGTTCCCGATGTGTACTGCCACGTGCGCGGGCGCACCTGGCACAATCTGCGCGTGCCCCGGACGTAGCGCACCTGGCGCTGCTGGAGCATGCGGCACACATGGCGCACGTGGAGCACGTGGCGCATCTGGCGCGCGAGGCGCGCCTGGCACGCTTGGGCCACAGGGGTGCCTGGCGCACCTCGCCCCCGCTTTGCGCACATGGGGTCTTTTGGTTCCCATTACCTGTCTATCCAATGATTACTGCTGAACACGCTGCGGCTCGGGTGTAACTAACGTGTTGGGAGGGCGGGTGGGAGAGAGCGAGACGGCTTGCGGGCGGAAGGGTGTCTTCATTGCTGCTCCCTATTAGTATACAGTATACACCCCCTCCCCCAGGCGACCGGCAGCCAACCAGGAAAGTACACTTTGGGCCAAGTCTGGAGCCATGTTCGTGAGGCCCGCGAGCACTTCGTAATGTCTTTTGACAGGGACGGCGGGGGTGTCAGCATACACATTGCCTGCTGCGCGCAGGGCTACCACCCCTGACACCACAACAACACAAAATGTCCCTCGCAGCTAAATCTGGAGAATGCGCGGCGCCACCCCGCGATCACTGTCAAGTGGTGGCGTATGGTCTGCTGTGCGCAGGCCCACCAGGCACAATGATGGGCACTGCATTTCGACAAGGATGGTGGGGGCCGACATGTTGCCCGATGTGTGCTGTCACGTGCGCGGGCGCACCTGGCACACTCGGCGTGTGCCCCAGACGTGGCGCACCTGGCGCGGCTGGAGTATGCGGCACACCTGGCGCACGCGGAGGCACGTGACGTATCTGGCGCACCAGGCGTGCCTTGCACGCTCGGGCCCCAAGAATTCCTGGCGCGCGTGGCGCACCTTGGTTCACAGTAGCTGTTCATCCAGAGACGACCGCTGACCATGCTGAGGCTCGGGTGTTACTGATGTGTTGGGAGGGCGGGTGGGAGTGAGCTAGACGGATCGCTGTCTAGTAGGGTATCCGGATCGCTGTCGAGGAGGGTATCTTGACCCTTCTCCCTACTCCCTCCCCCTGGGTCTGGAGGGGAGGGGCCGCAAGGGGTTGGAACGTCCAAGATGGCCTCGGCAGGGAAGCAAAAATTACTCGTGTTACTAAGGTGTTGGTCACAGATTGGCCTCCTTGGAGGGGGGGCTGATGTCAGAGTGAGGGGGCCGAACGGTCATCCATTGTCCCTGGTTGCGTGGCTGACGTAGGGATCCGTGGTGAGGATTATGCCTGTTGCGTTGTTGCGTTTTTGCGTTGTTATTGTTTGCTGTTGTCGTCGACCCGCGACACACCCCGCGACCCACCCTGCGACCCACCCCGCGACCCACCCCTCGACCCACCCGCGACCCACCCGCGACCCACTCCGCGACTCACCCGCAACCCACCCGCAACCCACCCGCAACCCACCCGCGACACATTCGCGCGACCCACCCCGCGACTCACCCAACAACCCAACCGCGACCCACCCGCGACCCACCCGCGACTCACCCGCGACCCACCCCGCGACCCACCCGTGACCCACCCACGACACACCCTCGGCCCACCCCGCGACCCACCCGCGACCCACCCGCGACCCACGCACATTTGTTGAACGAAAAATCGGCGCCTGCGGCGGGCTCGTTATACAATTTGTGAAACGCTGGCGCCTGCGACGGGCTTCTCCAGAGTCTCGCAGACTGCCGACGTCCCCACCGCCCCCTCACTCTTATCCGCATCTGCGGGGTGCTACTTAGTGCGGCCCCTCCTTGAATCGATTTCTTCCAAGATGGCTCCGAGATGGCCCCCGAGGATCCCAAAGATGCCCCAGACGGCCCAAAGAGGTGCCCAGGGGGGGTATAGATCACCGGGGGCATTAGCTACCCTAGGCCCTTCTACCGACCCTAGGCTTCCCGACTGAAGGCACTAGGCTTCCCAAAGGTAGGCCCTACTGAAGGCCCTAGGCTTCCCAAGGGTAGGCTCTACTGAAGGCCCTAGACTTCCCAAGGGTAGGCCCTACTGGACGCCCTAGGGTAGGCCCAGGGTAGCCCAGGGATAGGCCCTAGGGGTAGCCCTAGGGCTACCCTAGGGCTACCCTAGGGCCTTTGGTCGGGCGGACGGGCGGGACATTAGCTGCATTGATTGCTTTGGTGGCGGACTACATATTGATTCCCTATGGTAGCGGATTACAATTTGATGCCTTTAGTCGGGCGGGCGGGTGGAACACTAAAGGCATTGATTGCTTGTGTGGTGGATTACCAAATGCTTCCCGCTGGTAACGGATTACGAGTAGATTCCCTTTGTTGTGGATTATCAACTGATTAACTATTTTTGTCGGGCGAGTGGGCGGGACATTAAGGCATTGATTGCTTGTGTGGCGGATGGCAAACTGATTCCTATTGTGGCAGATTACTCATTGATTCCTTTGTCGGGCGGGAAGGCGGGACAGTAAAGGCAAAGACTGCTTGTGTGGTGAATTACAAATGGAATCCCTTTGGCAGCGGATTACAAACTTATTCCTTTGGTCGGGCGGGCGGGCGGGACCTTAAATGCATTGATTGCTTTGGTGGCGGATTACAAAGTGATTACATTTGGCAGCTGATTACAAGTAGATTTTATACAACAAATCCGATGAAGATACAGCAGCTGAGGGCCCCTTAAACGCGACCCGGGGGCGAGGAGCCACCCAGACTTTCGGCGACAGCCGAACGCCTTATGTACACTATGGTACCAGTCCTCTACTCAAAAGCGTTCTGACAAAGCCTGCTGAATACGACATCGTTACAGTACCCCGGCAAGGACGGAAACAAAAACTTGAAATGGCCCTGGACTCGGGATCCCGGCGGAGGGGCGGAAGACGAGGAGGAAACGAGAACGGACCGCAGCGCCGTGTGTGCATCAATCCCCACATAGTCAAAACGACCACTTATAAGATGAGGCCTGACACAACGAGTCCATCATGGGTGACGCACAGTGCATACTCAGTCAACGTCCGTGCGGCAGCTGATTACAAGTAGATTACTATTGTGGCAGATTGCAGGCTGATTCCTTTTGTCGGGCGGGCGGGCGGGACATTGAAAGGCATTGCTTGCTTGTGTGGCGGATTACACAGTACTGCCCTTCGTGGCGGAGTGGAAGTGGAAGACGAGGAGGTAAGCCTAAGGTAGCCCGAGGGGTAGGCCCTAAGGGTAGGCCTAGGGTAGCCCTAGGGGTAGGCCCTCGGGGTAGGCCTAGGGTAGCCCTAAGGGTAGGCCCAGGGAAGCCCTAGGGGTAGGCCCTAAGGGTAGGCCCAGGGTAGCCCTAGGGGGTAGCCCTAGGGTAGCCCTAGGGGTAGGCCCTAGGGTAGCCCTAGGGTAGCTCTAGGGGTAGGCCCTAGGAGTAGCCCTAGGGTAGCCCTAGGGGTAGGCCCTAGGGGTAGCCCAAGGGGTAGGCCCTAGGGGTGGCCCTAGGGTAGCCCGTCCTGGGGTGATCTATAAGCAGGGGGGGGGAGGGGCAAAAGGTCAACAAGAGGCCCCCAACATGCACCCAAAGGCTCCCAAGAGACCCCTTCAGAGGCGCCAAGGGACCTCCCAGAGGCACCCAAGAAGCCCCAAGAGGCTTGGGCGAGAAGGTTGAATTCTCTCGGTGCTGCTAAGGAGTTGGCGGCATAGTGGCCTCCTGGGGGGGGAACCCTCCTTCGATCGAGGTCTTCCAAGATGGCCTCACGATAGCTCCCGAAGCACCTAAGGGTGCGCCAAAGCGGCCCCAAGAGGTGCCCAGGAGGCCCAAAGAGGCCTCTAAGAGGCACCCCAGGGGGTTCCTGAAAGACCCCCAAGAGGCGCCAAGAGGCCCCCCACAGGTGCACCTAAGACGCCCCAGGAGGCCTCGGCGAGGAGACCCAAATCAATCAGTTTACATCGGTCTTGGCAACGCCTCAACCTCCTGGGGAGGGGAGAGCCCTGGTTTGATCGATCTCCTCCTGTATGGCCCCGAGATGGCCCGTGAAGCACCCCCCACAGACAGCCCGCAGAGGTGACCCAAGAGGCCTCCAAGAGGCCCCCCAAAGGCCCCCGAGATGCCCCCCAAGAGGTTCCCAAGGGGCCCCCCCTTCTCTTCCCGCCTCCCTCCTTCACAATTACTCAATATGAATACTACTCTCCCTCTTCCCCGGATGACGTGCTGGGAGTGTTCGGCCCCCCCGCGTACTGATTCTTTACACGCAGGATTCCCGGGAGTTGGGTTTTCGATTGTATTTTTTCAAAATGCTGTTATCGCTGAGGCGCCGGCCTCATTTTCGGGCCCCGTTCGTTCCGAATCGTGTTCCCGCTGCAGCGCTGGCTTCATGTCCGTGCTTCCGCTCGTTCCGAATCGTGCTCCCGCTGCAGCGCTGGCCTCATTTCCGTGTTTCCGCTCGTTTCGACTCGTGCTCCCGCTGCAGCGCTGGCGTCATTTCCCGTGCCATGCCACGGCATGCAATGCAATGCTAGGTTGATACTACGCTTTGCGGTGCTCTTCTACGCCATGCCATGCCGTGCTCTACAATGCATCGCGTACCCTTTCGCGATCATTGCCCTGCTCGACATCCGACTGTGCGAGTAGAGAGGGGATCTACGCCATGGTAAGGGATGGGAGGGAGGGGTAGGATGTCAGATATGACGCGAGCGCACCTAGCTTGTCCATCCTCCCCTCCCTCATCCTCCGTGTCCTCATCC
The DNA here is from genome assembly GCA_963575745.1 of Prorocentrum cordatum. Taxonomy (NCBI): domain Eukaryota; class Dinophyceae; order Prorocentrales; family Prorocentraceae; genus Prorocentrum; species Prorocentrum cordatum. The sequence goes on from CAUYUJ010014523.1 coordinate 122,787, forward strand.
TGCTCCTCCGATTCATCCTCCAACATCCCCTCTTGAACACGTCGAACCCAACCCGGTATTCCGACGCATGCACTCTCGCATCCCTGATCACAGGAGCAACACGCCTGGGCATTGTTTATGGATGGACTGGTGGGATTACTTGTTTGGGTAGCAACCGCAGGCGAGAGCGCCAGCGGCGAGTAAGGTCCAAGCGGGCCGCGCGGGGGCCTAATTACCTAGCGCGGAGCAGAGCAGGACCTACCGCGTAGGACTGGGGCCCGCAAGGAAAAGTCCAGAGGGCGTGTTAATCAACGGCAAAGGGGCGCGATGCCAGATAATTCGAGGGCCAGGCCACAAAAGGAGGAAGCCGCCAAGAGGGCGCCAACCCACGCACGTGCAACATGCTGAACTGGTGGGATTACGCGAAGCGTCTAGAATTACTCAGCCCCCTCCTCAAAGGCAAACACACACACATGAAAGAGAGAGAGAGAGAGACACACACAGAGGGGGAGAAGAGGAGAGAGAGAGAGAGAGTGTGAGAGAAGAAGCAGAGAGAGAGGGGGCGAGAGAGGTATATACATGCATATATACATAAGTATGCCTATAAAGCCACACTTCGGGTGATAAGGAGATTGGGTGTGGGCAGAAAGAACCAACTGCTGGCCAATGCGATGGGTGTGATGAAGACGGTGCTGGTGACGCGCCCTCGAGTTAGCGACGACGCGGGATGACGATGTTGGGCTGCGAGTTAATGTAACGATCGTCCCCGCTCTCGATCTGACTCGATCGATCCCAATATCGCCTTCACAGGACCAATCACACTCAATCGATATCACCATATATCATATTATCGGCCTCGCTACAGATATCACTATAGACCTCGCTTCTGATCCCACTATCGATCACACCATCGATCTCACCATCGATTCCTCCGTCGATATTACGGTCGATACAACGATCGATCTCACAACCAAAATCTCAATAGCTCCCACTGCCGATTTTTCACTTTTGATCTCACTGTCCATCCCATCTTAGCGATCTCATTATCGATCCAACGATCGACTTGACCATCGATACAGAGGCGGGACACCCCCGGCGGCCCACCGCCGAAGGAGCACCGCGAGACACCTGCGGGACACCGCAGGACACCACGGCGGGACACCACGCGCCCACGGGCCACCACGCGCCCACGGGGGGCGGAGGGGCGGTCCACTCCATTCCAAACGGCCTTGCGACGGCGGGGTCATTCCTCTCGCGCCCACGCAGCTTCGCCCCGCCCGCACGCACGACACGACCACGAAACCGAGACCGATTTCCTGGTGGGAGTCTCCCTGTTCCACTGCGATCTCACGCCCCGACCCCCGATACGCATACATGTGTATACGTAGCCCCCCGCAGATGCGGATAAGAGTGAGGGGGCGGTGGGGACGTCGGCAGTTTGCGAGACTCTGGAGAAGCCCGCCGCAGGCGCCAGCGTTTCACAAATTATATAACGAGCCCGCCGCAGGCGCTGATTGCGTCGTTAAACCAATGTGGATAAATCGCGGGTGGGTCGCGGGTGGACCGCAAATGGGTCGCGGCTGGGTCGCGGGTGGGTCACGGGTGGTCCGCAAATGGGTCGCGGGGTGGGTCGCGGGTGGGTCGCCTGGTGGGTCGCGAGTGGGTCGCGGGGTGGGTCGCGGGGTGGGTCGCCGGTGGGTCGCGGGTGGGTCGCGGGTGGATCGCGGATTGGGTCGCGGGTGGGTCGCAGGGTGGGTCGCGGGTTGGGTCGCAGGGTGGGTCGCGGGGTGGGTCGCGGGGTGGGTCACGGGTGGGTCGCGGGTGGGACGACAACAACAAACAACAACCCAACAACGCAACAACACAACAAGCAAAATCCTCACCACGGATCCCGACGTCAGCCACGCACCCAGGGACAATGAATGAACGTTCGGCCCCCTCACTCTGATATGTGTATGCACATAGATACACACATATACGTGGTGCAATATAGGGCAACTTCCCCGAACCGACTTCGATCTTAGACCTCGGTCCGACCGTATAGGTGGTGCAAAGTACTTCGCGCAGTCTACGTGGTGCAATCTAGGTGGTGCAATCTATCGTGTGCACATTATGTTGTGCAATCTTGGCTGTGCAATCTATGAGTTGCAATCGACGTGGTGCAATCAATGAGATGCGATCTATGTGGTGTAAGCTACGTGGTACAATCTAGGCGGCGACGGGGCGGGGACGGGGAGGCGACGAGGCGGCGACGGGGCGGCGACGGCGACAACATAGCCGCCACACCGAAGACACAGCCCAATTCCTTAGAACACAAGTAAGAGCCCCTACGTGCAAATACTAGTCGATACTCATATAAATATATAGATTTATGGACATGCTTACAGACTCACATATATATATATATATGTACATATATATATATATGTACATTGAAATATTCCTATCGATATTTTCCTACAGGGAGGAAGAGAGAGAGAGAGAGAGTGGAATGATGATCTGAACAGAAAAAGAAAACCAGAGAGAGAGAGAGAGAAAGAGAAAGAGACAGATCGACAAGACAAAAGTGCGACCATGAATAACCATCAAAGGAAGAGCGAGAGAGAGAGAGAGAAAGAAATAACTCCGTACAGAGGGATTGACGGACTTGCCGGTCTGTGGATAATGAGCGCGTCGGTCCTGCTGTGTCGTGCTCGGTGGCCGAAACAATACCTGGCCAGCATATGCCCCCCTCGCCCGTCTACAAGGACAGTCTCCCAACAACCTGCCGACTGTTCAACGCTCGCATGCCAATCTGCACACTGGCACGGATGCAATTGTCAAACAAGACTGCCAGCAAGCGTGAGACCAAACGGTACTTGATTGCGCTTTCGACGTCTAACAGTTTGGAGCAATGCATGTGGTGCAATCCCTCTGGTGCAATGTGGATGGTTCGAGCTATGAGAGGCAACTACTGTACCACTTGGAGAAGTCTTCAGATCCGATGCGCAAACACACGCCCCCTCCAAACCTCTCACAACATGCTGACCAAACTCAACAGACCGTGACTGCAGCAAGCTGCGGGAGCTTGTTCGCAAAGCTAAGCCAGCGCAGTGACGCGCAGATGTTCCCCACGCGGACACATGACCCGAGCGGTCAAACGAAGGTGATGACGATGATGTTGACGGTAACGACTCATTTGCCTTGAAATTGCGACGCTGATTTGGTAACACCATCTCCTGTAGACACTCTTGGCGAAAGCAGCGCCGTGCAACGAAACAGCGGGCCCAAAAAAGGGGGAGCGAAAGCCAACAAATCAACCAGGGAAGCCAAAGAGCCGAGCCGAGGGCGCAGGAAAAGCGGGGGCAGGATGGCAAGCAACCCTGTGACGCTCAGGCGCCGCCATTTCGCTCAGAACTGCGCGGGACAAGTGTTGTCTGCTAGTGCGCATGACTGCAGCATCGGGCAGGTGCCGTCTGCACCGTCGCGCCCTGCGCACCGAATTGGCCCAATAGAGTGACGTTCCAGCGCCGCCCGTTCGCTCGCGCGGCGGGGAATTCGATTTTGGGCCGGACGCCATTTGCGCATAGTTTGCGCCCGAATCTGCATCAGGCTACCTGGCCTGCAAATCGCGTCTCGACCAGGTCAAGAATAGTCATCTTGGTGCGCCTGCCTGGGCCCAGGCCAGCAGCGGAAGACAAGGCCTTCTGGCACGGGGACTTCAGCGAGAGCGATGGCAAACCGACAGCATGGCACAGAAGGCTGCTTAGAACATGATCTCATGGCACAAACAAGCAGGTGAGTGCATCAAACGATGTCACGGCGTTAGAAGACCGGCAAGGTGTGCGAAACAGCATGATCAAGACATCGATTCCTTGCTCAAGCCTTGCGAGAACAAACCTCCGAAGAACGTGAAACATGCTGCAACGAGGGGCGAAGCAGAAGAAACGTTTGCCTCAGCAAGCGCGGGAATAAACAGGGACCTCAGAAATTCAGCAATCGACCTCCTCGTCACCGACACGAGCTTGTTTTGTTCGAAACGGAATCCCCATAGGAAGAAGAGGTTAAAACACCCGTGTCTCAACCTAAGTTACCATATCCGTCTTAACATCATCCTCCCAAGCAGCAGCTGCTCGAGACAGGTCCCCACCACCACCATCATGAATTTCGGCATCGCCACCTTTAAACACGCAAAAACCCCCTTTCTTATGATTATTTCGTGGATCAACACCTCCGCTAAAAGGGACACCTTGACCGGCACGAAAACCACCAGGAAAAGCAGGATGAACACGGAGAATGAGATCACGAGCACGAGCCCAAACTCTTTCAGCACCAAAATATTGGGGATATCAATAAATATGAGCAAAGGGCACATGACCAGCATGATCGTCTCTTCCACGATTCGGCCCCAGCACCTCAAAGTGAATCGCTTCGATGATCAGCACCTTCACCACGGTCGGCACCACCATGAAGAGCAGGAAGACCAGGACGAACACCATCAAGAGCACCATCACGAACGCCACGATTAACCGATTAACCACACCAGAACCCAAGCGATCACCATGTGGATAAGCACCCCCGAAACGAAAGGAACCTCCAAGAGGATCGGCACAGACACCACCAGGAATAACAGGAGTGGCAGCCCGACAGGAATCACGAGGACCCGCCACAACGCAAGCAGCAGCATCTGCGTAGCGTTCGGAATCAACATGAACGGCAGCCTGACCAACTTCTCCACGAGGATCGGCCCCAACACCTCCAAAAATTAGCCCGGCGAAGGACCCAACCATATGCAGTTGTGAGGACCGTTTTTGTGAGCAACGCATTCGGTGGAGCTCCCAATGAGGCCACGAAGCGTTGTGCTGGGTGTGGCGGACGCATGCGCCCCCCCCCACGCTGGGGCCTTCGGTGGAGCTCCCTACGGGGCCATGAAACGCCGTGCTGGGTGTGGCGGACGCATGCGCCTCCCCCACTGGGGCCGTCGGTGGAGCTCCCTGTGGGGCCACGAAGCGCCGTGCTGGGTGTGGCGGACGCATGCACCCCCCCACTGGGGCCTTCGGTGGAGCCCCCTATGGTGCCGCGAAACGCTGTGCTGGGTGTGGCGGACGCATGCGCCCCACCCACTGGGGCCTTCGGTGGGGTTCCCACCGGGGCCGCGAAACGCTGTGCTGGGTGTGGCGGACGCATGCGCCCTCCCCCAGTGGGGCCTTCGGTGGAGCTCCCTATGGGGCCACGAAGCGCTGTGCTGGGTGTGGCGGACACATGCGCCTCCCTCCACTGGGGCCTTCGGTGGAGGTCGCGATGGGGCCACAAAACGCCGTGTTTGGTGTGGCGGACGCATGCGCCCCCACCTCCCCCCGACTGGGACCTTCGGTGGAGCTCCCTAGGGGGCCACGAAGCGCTGTGTTGGGTGTGGCGGACGCATGCGCCCCCCCCACTGGGGCCTTCGGTGGAGTCCCCTACGGGGCCTCGAAACGCTGTGCTGGGTGTGGCGGACGCATGCGCCCCCTTCCACTGGGGCCTTCGGTGGAGCTCCCTACTGGGCCACGAAACGCCGTGCTGGGTGTGGCGGACGCGTGCGCCCCCCCCTGGGACCTTCGGTGGAACTCCCTATGGGGCCACGAGGCGCCGTGCTGGGTGGCGGACGCATGCACCCCCCCCCAATGGGGCCTTCGGTGGAGCTCCTTACGGGGCCACGAAACGTGTTGCTGGGTGTGGCGGCCGCATGCGTCCCCTCCATTGGGGCCTTCGGTGGAGCGCCCTATGGGGCCACGAAGCGCTGTGCTGGGTGTGGCGGACGCGTGCGCCCCCCCCACGCTGGGGCCTTCGGTGGAGCTCCCTACGGGGCCACGAAGCGCCGTGTTGGGTAGGCGGACGCCTGCGCCCCCCCACACTGGGACCTTCGGTGGAGCTCTCTATGGGGCCACGAAGCGCCGTGCTGGGTGTGGCGGACGCATGCACCCCCCCCACTGGGGCCTTCGGTGGAGCTCCCTACGGGGCCACGAAACGCTGTGCTGGGTGTGGCGGACGCAGGCGGGCTGTGCCACTGGGAGATCCGGTGGAGCTCCGTATGGGGCTACGAAGCGTGTGAGAGGTGTGCCGACAGCAAAGGCAAGGATGGGGGAGGAGGGAGGAGGGGGAGGAGGGAGGAGAGAGGAGGGAGGAGGGAGGGAGGAGGGGGAGGAGGAAAGATGGAGGGAGGAGAGACGCGGGGCACCGTCTCTTCAAAACGAGGACCCAACACCACAGGATGCGTGGAAAAAATCATTACGATCGCCATGTTCACGGCGGCCAACACCGCCAGAAAGAGCAGGATTTTCAGGGCGACGGACAGGGAGATCACGTGCACAACTATGCGGAGGCAGCCCACCAGTACCATCATACTTTCCATTGAAATAACAGGGGCACCAACATCATCAGCGCGAATGCGCACCGAATTATGAGCTTCACCCCTAGTGTCTTTATGTCTGTCATCCACAGTCACGCATCCAGACAACACGCCCAGCAGCGTCGCGGACATGTCGATCAACGCCCGATCGGGCATGCTAAATTCCACCGGCGGGGGGAGAACGACCGGAACAAGCAGATGACATCGTTGAGAGGCCAGCCGCACCCTCGCTTGTCGACCATCGCGGAGATCAGCGAGGATCCAGTCCAGCGGGGCCGCCACCAGCATAACCGTCGGCCGCGCGAGGAGGGGGAGGGCAGGGGGAAGGACCGCGCGCGGCGCCCGGTAGCCTGCGACGCACGGAAAGGCTTGATGATGACGATGCTGATGATGATGACGGGGATGCTGATAGCGATATGAATGATGATGATGATGTCGGCGGAAAAGCACGCAAACATTAACTGATCGAATGTTGGATACGAAATACCCAATGGAACCGCTCGTGGTCTTCGCGGGCGCTTAGGCTCGAGCGCTGTGAGGATGCGAAGCTATTGCATGCCATGCGCGCGCCAAGCATGGAGCCGGATCGTTGAAGCCGTTCCTAGATCTCTTCTTGCACATGTGACACCTGCAATCAAAGCAGCTCAAATCACCGACCCCTTTCAGACATATCAGACAATTGAGCAGCCGCGTGGCGCATATGCGCACGATGTCTTTCACCGAGGGCACGCTCGCGAAGCGTCAAATGGTTCAACACAGGCCGCTCGTTCTCGTCGCGGGTGACTGGCAGTCGCCGCGCCGCGGAGATAATCGCATCCACGGTGTCGCATAACGCCAGCAGGCTTGCGGTCCGATCTCGGCTTGCATGGGCCGCCAGTACCCCGGCGACGACGCGCCTCGCGCATCGCGCCACCACTGGAATAACAGAGGTCTGTAACGAGGCGCCCGCCCGGGGGTCGCCCGCGCCCCGCGCGGTCGCAGCAGCGCGGCGCTTGCGGGGCCCGGCCCCCTACGCAAAATAATCGCGGGCGTCTGCGGCGCCGCAGAGCTTGCCGCGCGGCTCGCGACCCAGGAGCGCGACAACGCCGCGATCGAAGACGTCGCTCGCGAAATACACGCCCTCCCAGTCGAGGCAAGGGAAGGACATGACCAGCGCCTCAGGTCGGGGCCCAACGCGACCTGTCGATAGCGAAAAGAAAAAACGAAGACGCGCCGCGCCCGGCCGGAGGCCGACATGCGAGGGCCGGATCGCAGGGGCCGCAGCCCTCACATTCACGCGATCTCGCACTCCGTGAAGCCCCCATCCAGAGCCCCCCAACGTCCGGAAAAATCAAATCATGATCACTGGAGTCCTGCGACCGTAAGACCATCATGAATGGCGACTGCCCGCCGGCTTCTGGGTCTACAATGCGATCGACTCAAAATCCGCCCCGGCACCCGCCGCGGCCCCCAAGCAGCGGCAACTCGCGCCCACCTTGCTTTGCCCAACTCTCGCCCGCGTTGCGCCCACTTCAACTCCAATCTTCGTCGCGCGACTGTCCGCGCATCAGACTGCAGAAATTCCATTGTCGTCTCGGCCGCGCGCGTTGCCCGTCTTACCCGGCCAACCCAAGGCTCAAATTCTCCAATTGTAGCGCCGATTGCACACGTTCGCCGCCTCCGGTGGCCAAGGATTCAACGCAGCACGCGTCGCTGACACGTTCGCAAAACCAGCTCTACAGTGGCCACCGACGCCCGAGTCGCTGCGCTGCCCAGCGCCGCGGGCTCGACGACCACGTCGACAGCTCCCAGCGCTCCCTCAAGGCCTCAAGGAGCGCACGTTGCAGGTGAGCTCTTGCTGGAGCACCGAACTTCTCCGCCAACCCATCGCGGTTCTGTCGTGAAGCTCCGCGTCGCCAGGCTCGTCAAAGGCGAGCTCGCGCCCGAGTTGCTTGGCGCTGCCAGAAAAAGAAAGATAATATCGATCCTCATGCTATCCACGTCCACGCGCGCCCTGGATAGCAGACCTGTCCGTCTCGCAAAATTGCATAGATTATTCGCGATCTCTGGGTGGAATTCCGAGACGCCGAGCATATTCCGCAGATGTGCATAGGACGCAGCCAGTAATGAATCATTGGCGCAACGTGACATGGGTAGCGAAGTGAACTTTGCATACCGGAGAGGTAATCCAAAACTCCCTTGCGACCGCATCGCCCTCACCTCCCAGAACACGCCGCCCAGGTCGGCGTCGAAAAGCAACGAGCTCAGAGGATCACCTCGCTCGGTTCCCCGTCGCAAACAAAAGGGTTTGCTCATCCTACCTGCGCGAACACAACCATTCGGATCTGAATGAAAAGCGATGACAGGTTCGCGCGAGCGTTCGGCGCGCCCTGTTTTGAAGCGCCACCCGCGCCCACACGTGCTCCACATAGCCGACCGCCTTCTTGAAAATGATGGTCCGCAAACCACGCTGGAAGGTTCCATCCTCTTGCATGTTCTTGCATATCGCATGGGCTGCTGCCCGCGAGCGGCGCGTCGCACTGCAGTCGGGTCGAAAACCAGCTTGGCCAAGCGTCTGTCTCTCATCTAAGATCTCCTCCGATCGCTGGGCAAGCAGCTGGTCAAACAACAGATAAATAATGGGAAGTATTGAATGGACCAACAATAAAACGGAACATTCGGGCATTTGAACACCACTGTCACAAGAGATCCCTTCCACTCCGGTGGAGCCTTCTTCGGATCTTCCAAAATACTACTGCACGCAGCTAACCCTGTACTCTGCGTGAGAACTGCGCGACGCATGCGCACAGCTGACCATTGACCTCGCCTCGCTGGCGCCTCTCGAAGTCAGGGCGCAGCTTCCCCAAGATCGCACTGCCCTCGCGCCTGTGTTAGCGACGCAATTACTCACGCCTATGTAGGTGTCCGACACCTAGCTGGTCGAACTGCCGAAGAACGCGCAGTTGAACATCTCGCTGGGGAATAGAGCCCACGCGCCCCCCCGTCAAATGAAATTCACGCAGGGCCAACCCGCTGCCTGCAACGCGCGACAGCCTCGCGATCAAAGTCGCGCGCGCCGCGGCGTCGCCCAGCGCCGACGCGCGAATGGCCAGGTAGAGTGTAGAATGCGCAACCAGGGCACGGCAATCACATTCGCGAAGAGATCGCTACGGCAAGCCATGGGAACGTCTGCGACCAGAAGGCGGAAGCTGGACACGGCGCGCGACGAGCGAAGATCTGCCGTCGGCTCACTCCAGCGCCCCTGGCCAAGCCTCCTCGCGGTTCACCGCTCCGCGGTCGCACCTGATCTTGAAACCAAATCGCCCCGTCGCTGCTCTGTCGATGGGTTTTTTCCCCTTGCGTGCAGACGCATCCGCTCCTGTAGTGGAACGTGCCCCCCGTTGGGGCCGACGGCGGCGCCGTCGGCTTCGTCGCGGCGGGCTTCTTCGCCACCCGACCTTCGCGCCCTTGCCCTTGGTCAGCGTCGCGGCCTCCATGCACATCAGGGCCTTCTTCGGCTGGTCGGCATCGTCGTCGGCCTGCTAGCCATTGTCCGCAGAAGGGCGGTTCCTCGCGGCGGCTGCAGCCTTCGCAACGTCGGCGAAGCATTTGCGAAACTCGACCCTTCGATGCTGAAGTCGGCGTCGGCGCGTGCTGCCGTCGCCTTGGGCGCATCCTCTGGAACTGGCGCATGCGCCTTGGGCGCGACCTGGGCTCCTGGAGCGGGTTCATCGCACGGTGGCGCCTTGGGTTTTGGCAACACCAGAGAGCCGCGAGATTGCCCTGAAGACGCCGCTGCATTGGCAAAGACGGATGCGCCCGCCGCACTGGCGCAGAGCGCCGCGGCCAGCTGCCCGCCGCACATGGACTGGCACGCCGCGGCCTGCTGTTGGGTCTGCGGTTGGCATCACGGGCGCGGCCGCGAGCGCAGCCGCCTCGCACTGGGTATCGGCATGGAGCCCGCGAGAAAGCTTTCGCATGAACTCGTGCCCCTCGGCCTGGATGTCCTTTATGGATGGGCCGTCATTCCCGCGCGCCTCTATCCACCACGGCTCGCCGCACAACGCAACGTTTTGGGTCGCTACTATGGCCAGGAGGGGTTCCCTGGATGGTGTTGGGCAGGTCAGGCAGGGGGGCTGGTTGGCGGCTGTCTCGGGCGTTTCTGGTCGCTATGTTAATGAGCGGGGGTCACTCTGGGCCCTCCGGAACGGTTCCCGGAGGTCTGGGGCGCCCTTCCTGCCATTCCGCCTGCATACCAATATTCAAGGACC
>CAUYUJ010014523.1:135882-138382 GCA_963575745.1 Prorocentrum cordatum
GGCTGCGTGCCCTGCGGGTGGACCTCCCGGGCCCGGGCCTCGCAGGTGCCCGGGGAGCGCGGGGGCCTGACTACCTACCAGACCACCCCAACCCAACCCGAAGACCCGAATTTCGGGTTGGGGGGGGGTACGGGTTCCAGATGTGTGTCTTCTCGAGGTTCCCCGACCCCCCCCCACTGGAAATGGAGTTCAAATCGAGACCTTCGGGCTGGGTTGGGGTGGTTTGGTGGGTGGTGGGGGCCTGCTGCCCCTCGCCGACAGCGACCTCCCGGCGCAGCCGGGGCGGGCCCCGCCGGGCGCCTCCCCCCCCGGGCGCGCGGGCGCCGGCTCGCCGCCGGCCCGCCGCAGGGACGCGGCGCGCGGGGCCCCCTGGCTCCCCTCGGGGTGCGGCGCCCTGCGGCAGAGGCCCTGGCCGAGGGGGCTCGCGGCCGCCGAGGTCGGCCAGGCGTGCGGTCGTCGAGGGCAGCGCCGCTCGTCCTCGTCGCGGGCGATCGCGCCCGTTCGGCGGAGCCCGGCGCCCGCCTCGGGAGGGCTCGGGGACCACTCGGAGAGGTCCGCAGACGCCTCCGTGCCGCTCGTCTGGTCGCGCGACTCCGTGTCGCTCGACTCCGCGTCGCTCGTCTCGTCGCTCGTGGCCTCGCTGGCGGCCAACTCCACTCCGGGCAGCTCGGGCGCCGCGAGCGCCTCGGCCAGGGGCTGGCCCGACGTGCCGCTGCATGGGCGAGGCTCGGAGGCGCGCCTCTGCAGCTCGGGGAGGTCGCGAGCCCACGGAGCCACAGACCCGGGAAGCCTCAGCCCATGGGGCCTGCGACACCTGCCGGGGCCGAGGGCGCCAAAGCCCGGCGCGGCGCCCCCACGGCCGCCGGACGGCTTGCCCAGCACGGAGCACTGGAGCCCCAAGCCCACGCAAGGGTTCCCGCGGGCCATCCTTGGGGGAACCAAGTGGTACCGATGCCGCTGCTCCCCAGACCTCTCCCAGGGCGCGTGCTGACCAGGATTTCGAAGCGAATCCAGTCGGTGGCGGCGAGGGAGGTCCAGGAGGCCCGAAAAGGGGAGAACGAGGGGAGGGTAGAGGTATGGGTAGCTTTTCCTCCGCTGAATCCTGGGAATCGAAGGCTGCCTCGACCTCAGAGCGGCCGCCGGGCTGGCTGCCTCCGTCCACGCCAGCACCGGCCTCGGCCTCTCGAGCTGCTCGCCGAGGGCAGGGAGCCGGACGCCCGCGGGGCGCGCCATATCCTTGGCAAGGCCGACGCCAACGAGCAAGGCCGCGCGGACCCCAAATAAACACGACACCAAAACTTGAGCCAAAAATGGCTACGGACCGTTTGAGGCGCATCTTGGGCCGTCCAAATTCCCTTTCAGGGCGTCGTGGGGGTGGCCAAGGGCTCAGCCGCGACGGATGTCCGGTGGCTCTTAGGAACGGTCTTGGGCCCCCAAAAAGCAGGCCCCAGCACAAACGTTTGGTGTCGGGATCGCGGCCCCGGGCCCCCTGGGCCCTGTCCCACGTTGTGTGTATGCACATGTATGTGTATATATATATATAGATATATATATATATATATATATATATATATATATATATATATATATATAGATATATACACACACATACATACCGATACGACCACCCTTCTGGTGATAAGGAGGTTCGGGGGGGAGGAGGAACCAACGTCTCACTCGATCGGTCACACTATCGCTCTCACTATCGATCTCACTATCGGTCTCTCTTGATCGATCTCGCTCGATCAATCTCACAATCGATCTCACTCGATCTGATTCATTCGATCGATCTCACAATCAATCTGACTGTCGATCTCACAATCGATTTCCCTATCCATATCACTAACGCTCTCACTATCGATCTCACAATCGGTCTCACGATCGATCTCACTATCGATATCACAATCGATCTCACAATCAACGTTATCATCATCATCATCATCATCATCATCATCATCATCATCATCATCATCATCATCATCATCAACACCATCATTATCATCGTATCAACGTCATCAACATCACCACCATCATCATCATCATCATCATCATCATCATCATCAGCAGCATCATTATCATCATCGGGACACCATCATCAGCACCATCATCATCATCAACATCATCATCATCATCGGGGCACCATCATCGTCACCATCATCATCCTCAACATCATCATCATCGGGACACCATCATCATCATCATCATCATCATCATCATCATCATCATCAGCATCATCATCATCATCGGAACACCACCATCAGCATCATCGTCATCATCACCACCATCACATCATCACCATCATGAACACAATCATCACCATTATCATCATCATCATCATCATCATAATCAACATCATCATCGGGACACCATCATCATCAGCAACAACAACATCATCAACATCATCATCATCGGGACACCATCATCATCGGGACACCATCATCATCGTAACTCTCATCATCATCAGGACACCATCATCATCATCATCAACATCAGCATCATC